>JAHLJT010002406.1:157911450-157947803 GCA_031308135.1 Acheta domesticus
TGATATTTTTTTAACTGAAGCATTTTACTTCACATTAGCTAATTTTTCAAGTTTTCATAATGAATGCCCAAAAATACTACACTATTAGTTAACATTCTTGCAATATGCAAATAAAATGTGCTATCATATGCTAATTTTTACACCAATTTGGTTAATGTTGTCTATTGTGTATAATTGAATGAATATAATTTCTTTCTATAGTTTTCAATATCTTATGTCTGAAGACAATCAGTAGTACTGCTTTATATGCAATCAGTATTTGATGTAATTCCAATTATAGAAATATCTTGTTTTTATTGGAAGCCCAATAAAAATAAGATATTTCTAACTATTTTCTAAAAAGAAGATTTTCTTCAGGTACATACATGTATGTACCTGAAGTAGTGAACAATTAGTTTGTGAAATGTGCTTCCAATAAAAACAAATATATTTCAATCATTGGAATTACATCAAATACAATTTACTGATTGCGTATTAAACAGTACTTTCTTTTTAACCTATTAAGCAGTAATTTCTCTTTATAGTTTTCAATATCTTATGTTTTAATACAATCAGAAGTACTGTTTAACATGCAATCAGTAAATTGTATTTGATGTAATACATGTATGTACCTGAAGTTTCAAACAATTAGTTTGTGAAACATTGTACTTCCAATAAAAACAAGATATTTCTATAATTGGAATTACATCAAATACAATTCACTGATTGCGTAATAAACAGGACTACTGATTGTATTAAAACATAAGATTCTGAAAACTATAAAAATAAATTATCTTCAGGCATAAGTTCTGTAAATACTGCAAAATCATTTTAAAAATAACAGTTATATTTTTTAATGATAAAACTACCAGCAACACATGCAAATACAAAATACAATTATGGAGAGAGACTCATCTTAAGATGTTTTCAAAAATATTTTGTGATTTATTTTATTTAAAGTAGTAAGTGGAATAGGAAGTGGTAAGAAGATTACCCTCTTGATTTGAATTTATTATTTTATTAATTTTGATAAATAACGTTTGGGAAATTAACCTGGCATATATTCTTGGTTTTTGTCTAAAATTGATAGATTTTCAAAATCAAATTTAAGTGAATGCTGAATTCTGTGCTTTGAAATTGTTTTTAATGAATTTCTCTAAGTTATTTTTATGCTCATGTATTCTTTGTTTTATTCTTCGTTTTGTTTGGCCAATACATGATTTGTTGGCAACGGATATAGTTTCCTTTTTCCACTTCAGAAGCTGGAATTACATCTTTAACATTTCTAATAAGATTGTTTGTTTGTTAATATATGTCTAGATATTATATTTTGTATTTTTTATTATTTTGTTAGTAATTTTAGGTACATATGGCAAAACTATAGTTTTGTTAACAGCTAAGGTTTTGGAATAGGGTTGATCAGGTATGATATTAAACATTCCACATAGCATTGCTCTCTTCTTCTTTATGTGCTTTTTTATATACTCAACAGGATTTTTTTAAAATAAATATATCATGTACTATTTTTATATGACATTCCTGGTGTATGGGATGGGATCATTTTATTGCTCTATCTACGAGGCCATAAACAATGCCTCTCTTAGCTGTATGGGATGTTTAGGTAAATAATTAAGGATACGATTAGCAGCATTACCTTTTCTGTACCAATTTGTTGATATTTTTCCGTTGTCATGTTTGATATAGATATCTAGGAAGTTTATAGATTGATTTTTTTTTCTAAAGTGAACTGGATTCATCACAAGAATTAAACATATTGAGCAAATTCAATGTCATTTTCATCAACTATAATTAATAGGTCATCCACATATCTTTTGTACAAAACAATTTAACAAGCCAGGTAGGATTGATTCTTTAAGTCTACGCTTAACAATTTCTGGAAACACTGTACTAAGTTAACCACCAATTGGAGTTCCAGTCAATCATTGATAAATTACCTCATTAAATGAAAATTCTATGTTCATTAGAATACTTCTTACCACAAGAATTATTTCATGAATTGCAACTCAAGGTTTAAGTTGATTATGATGTTAAATGTTCCAAAATTCTCTTTATTTTTTTCCTGTATTCTCAGGTAAAAAGAATATAATATCACCAGAGTGAGTATATTATTCATCTCATCCTATTCCAACTACCTTTAAAACAAGCAAATTTTAAGAGAACTATTACTGAGATTAAGGCCAGATACTGTAATTCATTCATCCGTGTGTTATAGGTAAACTTTTCCTAGCCCAAAAGCAGCAGACGAGGTTGTGAATAGCGATAAGAGTTAATAAAGGAAGTTTTTGTTTAAATTTAATTTTGGTTTTGTTTGATTCTTTCAATGCACCCGACCTGCGAGAAGCAATGTTTGATAGGAGGGCTGTAGTTAATTCAAGGTAATACGTTTACGAGCAAAACATTCTTCTGTTCCCAGCTACCACCAGTAATACAATCAATTTGTAAGAATGAGGTTACGAGATATTAAAATTCATTCATAGAAATGTGTTTATTTCTATTGTGTGACTGCTATTTTCGTAAGTATCAAACGTGTTCTGAAACATCTTCCATGATATATCACATTTGAATGTACTTGATGCAACATCAAACTAGTGAGTCCTTTACGCGGACAGTTTCAGTAGTGAATCTTTTGCACAATTCTGTTTGGATATATTTTTTTTTGTGGAACCTTCAGTATAAAATGTATCTCTGAGAAACATTCGGTTCTCATGAGAATTTTCCGGAAGAAAATCTAGGCAGAATCGTGGAAGATTTTCTACTGGAACGCATTCCACTGTAAATATGTTAGGTTAGGTTAGTTTTCGTAACCTATGTAGGTGCACGCATCGATTGGTAATGGTACACGTACATCGTCTGTACATCGTGTACACGTGACGTCGTGTACGTTCCAATTCAGCTCAAGCGTACATTCATTTGGGCCAAATTACACGTTCGGTACACAAAAACTCATATCGTGACAAGCTCTTGTTCACATCCGTACATTGCAGATGCGCATTCCGTGCACGTTTGCCCTACATTGGCGTACGTTTAGCGTACACACCGATTTTCGCCAGGGTTAGTATAGGGAAAGTTATGTAATGCTGTGCGAAAAAAACGGAGAATTTTCGAGAGAAAAAAATTATTCCCGCGCCCTGATAACGAAAAAGTGGATACAACCATTGACTAAATTAAGAAAAAAATCCCCCTCACACGTGGTGCGGTCAGAATCCCTGTTTTATAACACCTTGATACCGAAAAACCAATTGAAAGCAAAACGTCAGTCCTAGGGATGGGCAAAGTCGTTCATTTAAGTGAATAGTTCATTATACGATCGTTCTTTTTAGTGAACTAGTTCGTTGAACTAGTTCAAAATAACGAAATAGTTCATTTATTTTTGCCACGTACACAGGAATGCCATATTGGGCAAAATACCGCCAATTAGCGAAAAGCAAGCGTCCTACATGCAGGAAGAAAATGTATTTTGGGGGATTCCGTCCATTGGGCGGAATTCTTTGTATCCTAGAAGGGCTGTGGACGGTATGATTTTGCTCACATTTTCCCACAAAAAGTACAAGTATTTATGGTTTCTGAGAGAAATGGCCTATGCACAAATGTTTGAGTTTTGAACACCATGCAGCTATTATGAAAATGTCTGAGCCCTTTCTTTTTAGACATACATTTTGCCCCTTTTTCTAGAAATTGAACAAGTATTTAAGTCATAAAGCTAGGCTTAATAGGTAGGCTTTATCCACAAGAGTATTTATTTTTAAACTTCTTGTGAACGTGCAGCTATTTTGAAATGATCAGCCCCAGTGTCTGAGTCAAGCTTTATTCACCGGTTACCTTTCTTCCCCACGACGTTATTTGGCGATTTTCCCAGAAGGGATCTGGCAACCCTGGACGTAGGTGTTTTTTCAGCGTTGAAGTTGACCTTTTTGCCGACACCGTAGGTCGAAACGAAAAAATCAACCGAGACCATGAAAAAAACACACACTTCGCTCACGAAATAAGAACATGGTTCTACATCTGTATAAAAATTATAATATACAAATATGTGGAAAAGTTCGTTATTTTATATTGCAATAAGGTGTTTGATATCTCGGGGAATAGCGATAGGTTAGAGAGGATTACCAAGGGATACTTCGTTAAATCCCAATGAATGAAGTACTTTTTTCACGGTAACTAGACAGTTGTCGTGGAAACCGTCTTTTTTAATGGATATAAAAAATGGCCTATTTCATGTCCTGTTAACAATGCACAGTATCTGCCTTTATTGTAGACAGAAATATAGAATTAGATTTTTATGATACTAGTGGTAAATGTTTCATTTATTTTGCGTGAAATGTTGCAACATGAGGCCGATAAGCCGAGTGACGCAATCCTATGAAATAAATAAAATCACTTTTACCACGTATGTCATACACTATTTGTAGACAGCCTTTTTGAATTTCACTATATTTTAATTCAAACATAAATCAAATCTACGTTGTATTAAGGTCAGCAGTAGCTCATGCGATCAGCCGAAAGTATTTTGTTTTCATTGTTATATTCACGGTTTTATCTGAATATAATGTCACTAATGAAATGCCACTTTTAGCGCTAGTGCTAAAAATTTAACTCTCACACTCAGCACGCTTTGCTTACCCCAAAACTAACTTCTTTTTGTAGGTTCTCTCGTGCCGTGTCGCAAGACTTTTTGTAGGTTCTCTCGTGCCCTGTCGCAAGACAGCTAGGAGGCATCTACAAGAACACCCGTCTCGTATTAATGATTTCTTTTGATAAGTATTTAACATGATTCATTCTAGCCCAATTTCCTAATTTATTAAACAATTCTAAAAATGTTGCTTACAGAAAAGTGAATTCTACTCTTTGGTAGTTCATGAAAATTCATATTTTTGTCTATCTTGCCACACTCAACTCTGCACTTCACAAAAACCCTTTTATAAGTACAATTACATTGGACTACAAATAAAGAATATTCTTATTTGTAAAAGAAATAACTCCATGGGAATCATTTTTCAAAGTTGCTGTTATTACTCTATGCTAGGCATTCTGCCATTGATAATCAAGATCAGTGATATTTTTATACAGCAAGTTATCAAAATGCAATTCCAGCAATACACACAAACAGCACGCAAAGGTACATTACATATAATACAAGCAGCCGGTATCCCCAAAGTCACTTGATTTCCGAAACCTGCAGAAACCTGCGTAGTGAGCTTATGCGCACCCTAGCTGTATCTCTCATATCTGACCGCTGAACTACGGGAGAGAACTAATTGCATAGAGGAGAGATATACTAGAGTGCGCACCGGGCTGCGCAGAAGGCCCGCCGGGTACCGACATCTCTCGCGCTAGTGTCACGTGACTTTGGGACAGCTAGGTGGCGTCAGTAAGAACACCCATCTCGCATTAAATTATTTCTTTTTATACGTACGTTAGATGGTTCATTACAGCGTTATTTTCTCATTTATTAAGCAACACTAAAAATGTTGCTTATGGCAGAAAAGTGAATTTAAGTTTTTCTGCTCTATTTGCTTAAGTACATGAAAATTCCGATTTTTGTCCAACTTGTCACTTTCAACAGAGTACCCCACTAAATCTGATTTACAAGTGCAATTACATAGGACTATAAATAAAAAAATATTTGTAAAATAAATTAACTCCATGGGATGCATTAATCCGAATTTCTGTTATTACTCATTGCTAGTCATTTTGCTATTGATCCACATCAGTGACATTTATAATAGCAAGTTATCAAAAGGATATTTCAAGGATTTAGAGAGGAAAAATAAAAGGCTTTTTATCTTTGATTTATATTTTGATTTATTTAGTCAAAAACAGTATGTGATGTATGGGGGAGAAGTACAATCTGCACTCATTTTCTTGAGCTTCAAAAGCCCTTCCCAATATTTTAACTACAAACATTAGACATTTTCCCTCCCGAGTTATATAAAACCTATTTGCATCGATCAACAAACTGAAGGTTTTAATTTTTTTACTTTGTATTACTAACAAAACAGTAACAGTTACTCCTAAAGATACTAGCAAGTAAGCTCAAGAAAACGTGGGCATAGTGAAGCTACATTTATGTCCAAAAGAGAAACAAGGGGCCATCACAGCATTTGCTCAATGGATCAGGAAAACTGGACAAAAACCTGATCGAAATGGGGGGTCTTTGACCTAAAAGCTTAAGTACATATTTTTCAAAGAATTTACTAGTAACTAGTGGTGCTACAGAATGGATTTCTTGTTATTTTTTCTGACTTTCCCGTATTAGTTTTTCTATTTCCATGGGTCTTCGCTAGCTATTCCGAATGTCACAAACTCTTTCTTGCCAGCTGCTATCTATCACCGCCAAAAGTAAATTTTTCTGTCAGTTTCTTAATTTTTCGGTTTTTAGCGTTTTCTTGTACATAATTATACGCTTAGAAGAATAAAATTGCAGTGTCATGGCAAATGACCTCAGATCTGGAGGATACTGCTCTCTTTCGTCAAAGACTGACCTCTTCACCAATTCCTTACTGGGACCTGGGAGAGTCGTCTGAAAGAAATAATAAATGATATCAATAAAAAATATTCAATAAATGATATTTTTAATTAAAATGTTTTTGAAAATAGATATTTACATTCATGAGAAGATAAGATAATAGCATTAAACGACCACTTTACAAAAAATAACTAAGTGCGTTATCAACACATCTCATCAGGGTAATCAAGAAAGTATCAGATACAAGTATATTTTGTTGTCTTTCATACCCTCACTCTAATGTGCAAAGGATAACATGTGTAAGATATATTAACAATAACCTTAATTTGCATTTAATTTTTCATCATATACAAACACAATACTTCAACAAATACACCTTTCACTCTCATTTAGTTATGCGTCTAATAGACATCTAGAGATTCAATGTGACAAATGAAATTTAAGATATTTAAAATTAAATACTCCTAATTAGATCATACTGTGAGAGTGTATTAAAAGTCATACCTCTAAGACGTGAAGAGCATCATCAGACATTTGTGCTTTTTCTTTGATTTCAGTAAGAAGATTTTCCAATGACGAAATTTTCCTCCTGAACTTCATATTCTGAGACCGTAAATGCACAATCTTTTTTTTTCTGTTCACAGACCTGTTTACGAGCTATCTTTAACACTTGTCTCGCTTTTAATGGAGAGTCCATATCTTCATCAACGAAGTCACCAATATATCTATGAAATAAATAAATGGACAAAAATTTTAATACAACATAATTGTAGAATTTTAACAGAAAGTTAAACTGTTATTTCACTTCTTGAAAAGAAAAAGAATTTTGGAATAATTTACATTGAGGAACATTGTGAGGAAACTATTTCATTGTTTTGTGGGGAATCCTATTGTTAAGAGAATATTAGTCAAGTAGCACATACCTCAAAGGACGCTTTCTGCTTGCAGAAATCCTTTCAGTTGATGATGTATCATTATTTACACAGTGTGACTCATCTGCAGAAGGTACAGATGAAGAAGCCTTTGAACTAGATTGTGTTGCTGAAACAACAGACAAATGTATCAGAAAAACATTCCTCATTAATTATTACAATTCTACACAGAAAATATTTAAAGATTCCTATAACCTTACCAACATTTGTTGTTCTTTTTACAGGAGATTTTCTTATCGCAGTTTGCTTATTCAAGTGTTTGGGAAAATTGAATATTGTAGGTACTGCATCAGCTTTAAGCCAAACACCTCCAAACTTTTCTCTATCAAAACAGTTTTCTTCAAAATGTTTTGAACAAACTTTGGAAAATTTTGTAGGAGTAAAATTCTCCCTCCTAAGTTTTGCACCCACACTTTCTTCCTTGTTTCATCTTTAGGAAAACTAGAATGCACAACAAATCCACTAAAATCATCCATGATAATCCGAAAATGCATGAATCAGCATCTAGATATTTATTTCGCACAACTAAAAGGGGATAACAAAATATTAAAACAAATTAATAACCTACCTATGAAACGTGACTCCTCCTTCTTTCACGAACTTCTCGTTGCAGCCAAAACAACAACAATACTGAACCATGATTTCTAACAAATCTCACACACGTGTGGATCGTAAGAAGTGAACCAATATCCACAACGTCGCAAAATAATAACTCTGTAGCACCAGAAACAGCAAACAGCAAAGATACATACAAGCGCATACAACACAAGCTGCCGGTGTCCCAAAGTCACGTGACATACGACCACCTCATGTTGACACATGCGCAGTAGGGTCACGCGCACTCTATACTGCGATTTTTGTAGGAAGAGCTCTCAAGATAACTCAAATCCCATCTTCGCGATGGAATATGTCACGGCATTTCGCGTCTTTTCTCGGTCTTGCCGGTAGAAGTCGCATGATCGCAAGCACTGCTACATACGGTCGCGATCGTGCGAAATCTAGCGGAACGACTGTGAATGATACGAAATGCCGTGACATATTCCATCGCGAAGATGGGATTTGAGTTATCTTGAGAGCTCTTCCTACAAAAATCGCAGTATAGTTGTATCTCTCCTCTATGACTAATTGAACTACTGAACTAATGAACGATGACCGGCGAACGAAGAGAACTAAAAGAACTACTGAACTAAATGAACTACTGAACTAAATCAACTAACTGAACTAAAAGAACTAGGAACGGTGACCGGCGACCTAAGAACGCTGACCCGTGACAGATGAACTATAGTTCACTAAATGGTCGTTCCGTATCGTATCGTTCCTTTCAAGAATAGTTCAATTGAACTAGTTCGTTCGCGATCGACACATCCCTAGTCAGTCCGTCCGTGTCAGTCCGTCTGTCCGGTGTATGTGAACAACACTAGCGCCTAACTATGCGTACGATTCTTTCCAAATTGAAGAAACTCCAGTCCATCTGGCCTAAGTCGAAGCTCTGAGATTTTGGAAAACATTCATTAATTTTTGAGGGTACTTTACATGAAGCCCCCCGGACATTTTCAAAAATTTCTCAAAAACGGCTCCAATTTTTTTTAATGTCTTGTTAGAAGAGAGTAAAATACACTTAGGTGGCATAGATCCGATTTTCACGGTTAACTCTGAATTTTTGAAAATTGCAAAAGTGCGAATTTTATTCCGCGTTTTCCTACAACTACAAAATTGAAGATAGAGATTTTCCCTCCAAATAAAATTTGGGTAGATTTTAAGAACAGGGTTCGGCTCCTATTGACGCGCACGATTCGGTTCCGAACGAGTCACTCGCGGCGCCCGCCACAGTGTGCACCAGAGAGTATAAGAGTATAAGTGGTGTGCACACGGCCACGTGGCCAACGCATTTTCGTGTGGAATCGTGACGCTACGCTACCCGTGTCCAAGTTGAGGACGAGGCTCGGGCCTTCGGCCCTCGCGTTAACATAAAACATCCTTGAGTCTGTCCAACGCATAATTACCAACGCATTTTATGCATTTAACATTATGCATGCAACGCATTTTATGCATTTAACCATTGTAATTCTCCATTACACATTCGCACCACACCGCACAATGCACAATGCAAGCAGTGCTCCCTGAGTGATTCGTTCTCGTGGTCCGCGCGAGTGAACCATGCGCAAGTGAACCGTGCGCCGTGAGCCGAACCCTGTCCTTAAAATCAGCCAAAATTTGTTCTCCAAAGTGAGGTCTTTCATGAAGATCATGTACATTGTTTTGAAAATTTTAATACTTTTCGCGGGTAATATGTGAAATTTAAAAAAAAATATACAAAAAGCAGATTTTCTTAAAAACAGCTCCAAATTTTTTCTTTAAAATTCTTGTAAGAATACGCATAGTTAAGGTGGCATAGGTCAGATTTGCACGCTTAACTCTGAATTTTCGAAAATTGCAAAAGTTTGAATTTTATTCCGGGTGTTCCTTCAACAACAAAATTGCAGATAGGCATTTTTCCTTCGAATAAAATTTGTTCTTCATAGTGAGTTTTTCTTTAAAGTCAGGTACATTGTTTTGAAAATTTGAGTAGTTTTCGCGGAATATTGCATGCAATATGTGCCATTTTAAAAAAAATTACAAAAACAAGATGTTCTCAAAAAAATAAATATAGTGCCTAATGTACTCTATGGGAAAAAACGAAACACCATATTGCTCTATTCTTTTGTTTTTCCAAAAAAATACAAAAATGTTATTTTTTTGACTTCTCTCATATTGTTAATATTTTTCAATACCGACGACTTGTTCACATTATTACTATTTATGAGTACATGTGCTTTAAAAAAAGTTATAAAACGTTTCTCGAGAACACTCAAACGTCCATTTTCTTATAAATGGCTTCCAAGTATTTTCTTCAAACTTATCGAACGGATAGTGCTAATTACACCCTTTATTATGACGTAAAGTTCAATTTGGGGTATTTTTTGTGTTTTCAAAAATTACAGAAACCTAATTTTTTGAAAGATTTCTCACAACTTTAATGGGCATATTACCAGCCATTGGTAAACACTATTGTGTTTGTGAGTTGCTTCAAATGACTTCGAATGAAGTTTTTCAAAAACTCAAACCTTTTCTGTGAAAAAGAGCTTCAAATTTCGCATTATTAGTAGCACTTAAACGCAATTTTCTTAAAAACGGCTCCAAATTTTTCAAACAAATTTGCCATTTAAGGCGAGGTTTTAGTGTTCTTTAATATTCTAAAATTAATATTCCCGATCTATCATTAGGAAACCAAAAAATTAAGAAAATGTCAGAAAAGTACTTTGGACGACGATAGATGGCAGCTGGCAATAGTATGTAGCAATTTCGAATAGCTAGCCCAACCCAAGGAAATAGAAAACTAATACGGGAAAGTCTGTTCCATTCTGTAGCACCACTAGTTACTTTTACTTTCCCGTGTACATACGTATATACGGAGTAATATACGTAGTATAGGGAAAGTTTTGTAATGCTGTGCGAAAAAACGGCGAATTTTCGGCGGAAAAATTCATTGCCGAGCCCTGATAACGAAACCCTGGATAAAACCAGTTGCTTAATTAAGAAAAAATTCCCCTAACACGTGTCATAGCCAGAATCCCTGTTTTGTGCGGTTTTGACACGAAAAACCAATTGAAAGCAAAAGGTCCGAGGTCCGTCTGTCCGCCTGTGAACACCACTACCGCCTAAACCATACGTAGGATTTTTTTCAAATTGAAGAAACCCCTGTCGATGTGGCTATAGTCGATGCTTCGAGATTTTAAAAAAGTTTCAAAAAAGGTCAAAATTTGGGGGTACTTTAAATGAAGCTCTTCGGACATTTTCAAAATTTTCTCAAAAAGGCTCCAAATTTTTTCTTTAAACTTTTGGTAGGGCCTAATGTACCCTACGAGATGACATAAACGTCATGCTGCTCTATGCTTTTGTTTTTTCAAAAATTACAAAAGAGTCATTTTATTTACTTGCCTTTCGCACCGTTAATAGTTACATTAGCGACGATTTATTTACATTATTATATTTATGAGTACATTTGCTTTAAATAATAACACATAAAGTTCCTCGAAAACGTATCAGTTGTCTGTGAAAACTAGCTCAAAATCCCGCATTTTCAGAAACGCTCAAACACCTTTTTTTGTTCAAAAACGGCTTTAAATTGTGTCTTCAAACTTTTCAAACGGATAGTGCAAATTGAACTTTTTAATATGGATCAAAGTTCATTTTTTTTGTTTTTTTTCCAAAATTACACAAATGTAATTTTTAACGATATCTCTTTTAATTTGCATATAAATAACCAAACAAACCACTAACCAATGTGACCTCCACGGGCGCGTGCACGCACGCAGTCGCCGTCAGTGACGTCAAACCCAACTCGGGCGGCGTCGAATGGATTCTCCACCTTACCTGAGAGAGGTGCCGATCAGCTCAGCGGTAGTTAGCGATGGAGAGTCTGTATATTTTGGTTTGGGAGGATGGACATGGCTGGACGTTTCATTCCAGAATGGGAACACATGTTGTTATGAGTTAAATAATTGAATATTAATGATAAAGATTTTGGAGGTTGTAATTTAACTCTTTAAAAAATAGTATAAATCTTTAACCTATTTTCGTCGCGTGAGCTCAACGAATGCACTTCAGCGTCGTCTTAAGACGCAGTAAACCAAAACACAAATTTTACAATTCGTTTTAAAACTAATAACACAAATAACTACAGTGCAATTTGAATTAAAATGAATTGACTTGGGAAGATGGCCAGGCGCGGCCGTTCATTCCCAGTAAAGAATTTACGCAATGCAAAACAAAAAAAGGTCTCAAGTTTAGTGGGTCTCGCCGTACGAGGGCGAATGTCAAGGGGCCGGAGATCGGCCGCAAGGGTTAAATCACCAGAAAGGGTGTCGACCTCTAGGGGTGAATGTCTGTGATGCTCCTTTCCATTCATTGCAGACGGGGTCTTCCTCGTTCAGGTAAAAAATGCTGTCCTCGACGTGCAGGCGGAAGCGACACATCAGCGTCCAGGTGATGCAAACACTCAGGCAAATTCACCGAGCTTATCGAAAAGCGGCAGGATGACAGATCGCGCGGCAGATTTTAGTGTTCAACCGAATAGTACTTAATGAATGGGCACTTGCCCTGCAATTAGTGAAATACAGTCTTATCACATCACGGGATTCACTTTCCCGTGATTTTCACTGACGTCCACTCACCGCACCAGGAAATAAACAAGTAAAATTCGCTATCTCGCCTCCGAGTAACACTCGGAAGCTCTCCCCCACGACTCGACTGTCCCCCTCGGAGGTTCTCACAGGAATGAATACTTTTTACAAGTTAAAACGGGAGCAAGCTCCTCTCTCCCCTTCCCATTTCCATAAAAGGTCTAGAACATTCTAAGAAAATTTTGGAAGACTCTTTCTACAGAATTTCTACAGAGCGCTCTCACTCTAGCAATGTAATAAATATATGTTGGGTGGTCGCCGGGCCATGTGGAAATTTCCGCTGAGATATTCCCATGTTATTGTGGCCGTCCCGAAAAAGACGGAGGTTCGTACTTCCCCGGTCTGGCGCCGCACAGTGATCAATTTTGCTTCACTAGGTGCACAAAAATTATTTCTCGAAATCTGGAAGGTCATAGAAAAGCGAAATTTGGCTGAGATACTTGGAAGATCAAACAAAATGAACTGACATATATGTAACATCTATTCTGTGTTGCACAGTAACAATATTTATGGAAAAAAATTCATTATAGATATTTGTCGCAATTATAAACAACAGTAATTTTTTGCCCAAACAGTATGAGGTAATACTAAATAAACAATTTTTAATTTTCACCATAATCGTCATTGGCACTCCTACGAGCAAGCGCATGCAGCACTCAGAGCTGCGCCTTCGAAATATACTTAGTTTTAAAAGACGTGAAATAATGTGAAAAGTGGTCAGATTATCTAAGACATTTCATTGAGTATGTTTTTCTTTAATTTGAAATAATCCTAAAATAGTACTTTTCAAATATGTTTTTTAATTAAAGCATAAACCAGAAAAGATTAGAAGAACAAAACATGGAGTTCTAGGATTATCCCAGAGTATTTCTTCAGATTGTGCTGTTCTAGCGGACACTGAAGAGGGACTACGCTTTAAACGAACATATCTGTATCTGACGCAGTAGTTTCTCCCTCCGAAAAATGTTTCTTGTAGGTGCTGTGATCTGCATTTCCGTCACAACCCCATTTCCAAATAATCTGCAAGTTGTTATCAGTTTTTCCATCACAGATTTTCAAAATATTGGTAATGATTTCCTGGATTTTGCACAAACGCATTGAAGTCATATCTAAAATGTTCTGAAGGTTAATTTGAGCCACAGAATCAGAGTAACAGTCGAATTAGCCGGATAACGTTGAGTTTTTGCTTCCGAGATTTTGTAGCAAGGAGGATAGAGTGTACATTTTTTTCTGAGCACACCTCTTAGTGTTATGTTTGCGTTTCCAGTCTTCAGGAGACTTCTTTCAGTGCTTCTTCAGGAGAACACCATTCCTGCTTTGCTACACTGGATTCTGCTGCGCGCTTCATTCTACCCAGAGTTCTAGAAGTACTAGTTGACGCCTGGTCTTTGACATCCTTTGGTCACTTAACCGAAAACTACGCTGAACGGCAAATGACAATTCAGAGGAGCTTCTTTCTGATAACATGTCGCTAACCTTTCGCTTCTTTCCTCGTTCGCTACTTCGTGAAAGTAGCTTCTTTGGTCTTCCTCGTCTCGTTGGGGGATTTTGAACATTTGGATATGCTGTACTCTTCACTGAGCAATGCAGAGAATTTACTAGATAGTTTTTTTTGTTTTGTTATTTTAGGTCGCATCAACTACTCGGTCATTAGCGACCACTATTGGATGTAACGTTATGGTATGAGGATAAAACGGTATGGTGATGATTGTTGGTAGTAAAATATTTACATTTCTTATGTTGGCACTATGTGCACAAAAAGATGAAGGTTGCCGTTATGTTATGTGAGTGTATAAAACGTGTTTGAATAAATGTATGTAGCATGTGTTTCTAAATGATAGGCTTGTGTGTTTCGCCAAGAACCCCAGACATCCCAAATATTCAACAGGTTATGCGCCCAGTAATGCTAATAGTGAAAGAATACTAAAAAGTGAAAGAAATATTGGAGAAATAATTAAAAAAAGAATACGTTACGAAGAAAGATAGCAACATGGTATCAACTAAGGAAGACGATATGCTAACACAGTACCCAAATTACGAGACGCGAGCAGTTTTCCACTGTGGGAATTCGAATTGAAAGTGATTTTTCGAGCGAAACAATTAATGTATATAGTAAATGGTGACATTACACTAGAATCAGTGGGTTCGGAGATAAAGAAGATTGAAGAATGGAAAAGACAGGACGCATGTGCTGAGCTTTACATCCTACGTACAATAGACATGACTGTGAAATCTCATATTTTATGCTGTGAAACATCTTGTGATATTTTCAAGACGCTGATCAAGATCTATCAAAAGGACACTGACCAACAAAAATGTTATCTTTTGAGTGAATTTTACAATTTTAAATTTGACAAATCTGTAGGCATGATGGCAACATAGCTGATATTAAAAACCTAGCTTTCAGCTTAATCGACTAAAACAAAACATTGATGATACTGCTGTAATAACAAGAATTCTAACTGTGTTACCAGAAGAATACAATTTTGGAAGTGCCTGGGACTCTACATCGAAGAATGAAAAAAACAATAGAAAACTTGAAGTCAAGACTCATGTCTGAAGAAAAAAACACAAAGGTGACAAAGAAGAAATTAAAGTGGCGTATAAACATAGGTTTACAAAGAGAAAGAGAAGAATCAAAAACAAAATCACAAATCTGGTAAGTGCTACAATTGCGGAGACTTTGGTCATTACATAAATGAATGCAAAAAAAACAAAAAAAGAAAGTAAAAGTGAGCGTTAAAAGGAGGTACAGTGTTTGTTCTGCATAAATACCACCTTGCAGAATGTTACTACAAAAATAAGAAAGAATTTCCTCCATGCAAGTTTTGTAAACGAAGAAATCATCCATCTGAAAACTGTTTCTACAAAGAAGAGCATGAAAACTTTGAAAAACATAGAACAAAGGTAGCTTCCTATGCAAATGCAATGACATCAGAAGGAACTGAAAGAAGAAATGTTACAACTTTTGTTGTAGACAGTGGCACAAATGAACATGTCACATGAAGAAGAAATTATGTCAGATTTAAAAGAAGGTAACAACATTAAAATAAAAGCAGCAAATGGTGAACTTATGCATTGCGACCGGCTGCTCTCTCTATCTATCTATTATCTAACATCCCTTCCTTTCCTATCTTTTATCTATTAAATGAATTCATTAATAATTACTTTATCATTGGATGCGGCCGTTTACAAAAAATTATTTGTCGTAGGTCCAGCGCAAGTTTCCAACACTGGATGAAAACCTGCTTTCCCTTTTGTAACACTAACCGGTATCTGCTATACTGCAAATAACAAATCCAAATTCATTCCAAAAACAAATCACAAACGCACTGTGTTTGTTACTCTTTATTCGGCTTCCTGGCGTTGTATATTCGGCTAACATGAACATCAACACTGTTCCACCATAACATAAACAAAATTCAAAACAACAGAAAATAAAAAAATCAACATTCACACAATATTTACTAATCATTCACACCACGAGACATGCGCATTCTCCCTGTATGGCCTTTTCTTTGTGAATAAAAATTTAAATAAAAAACGATGACGTGCTTGGGCTTCAACAAAATATGATAATTCTCGTCGTATTGATCAAAGTGCATGAGTCGCTACTTCCCTTTCGTAGCGATGTCGTAACTGCGCCCAACTTCCTTGACGTCCACAGCGGCTACACCAAGTTCCAGTTACCATTTACTATATCATCAACACAACTCACAAATAAATTGACTGTCACTATTAAAAAAACTCGTAACATTCTTTTCTTCCCGTCCGAAAATCATTTCTCGCATAGCAAGACATGAGGTCCTCTCACCTCTGAGACTAGAATTCATCTACCGAAAAGTATTGTTGCAATTCATTAGAAAAACTTTTCCTCAACCATAGCCCGCTAGTATGCTTTAAAAGCCTCCGGCGCTTTGCCCCTCTCCTTGTTATACCTAAAAGTTCCGCTACTGACCGCTGGCGCGCTGCTCGCCGACCATTCCTCGATCTGCTGCTGCATGCAAATATACGGAGATACGCATTACAAACACAGAACTTTTCGATTTACAGGCTTTGAATTTAAGTATTTAGGCATCTCCATTACTTCTTTAGTACCAGCAGCAATGTTCTTCACGACCTCTGATAAAAAAAAATGTTCAGAAATTATGTCAATGATCGTTATTAAACCTGCGCTCTCGTCACATGCAAGGAAACTGTTTCTTTGCAAAGCTGGCTTAATATATTTTTGAAAGTTTCTTTTCACAACAAACCTTGGAAGTTGTGGTACAGCTTTCACAATAAATTGCTCTCCCACATATAACTTGCAGGGTTATTTAAAGATGAGAATGATTTGTTTATTAATTTAATAACCACCCATGTTAATTATCTTCACATTCTAAATAAATATATACATTCTTGATGTTTCTGAACGTTAATAAAATATGTAACCCTTACTTCGGCAACCTAACAATTCAGTTTATTCTCAAAATTCGATACAAATCTTGAAAAAACACTCACAAATAGCACAAACAATTTTTGTTTACGTTCAATAAAAACATACTGGCTCCATGTACTGGGAATGATCGTTTGAGACAGCTTCGGATATTTCTCGTATTGTAACACTTGTCAATCTAAAAGTGACACATTTTCTCACAAACGTCATTGGATATCACGAGATGTCTGTTTGTTGATTTTTATTTCTGATGTTTGATTTATTGTTCTATCATTGTTGTGGAATTTGGAAGCGGACTACGCAAAGAATTAAAGAAATAATGTCTACATTGTACTTTAGTTGCTCTTATTGAAAATCTCTAGTTTTTTCTTGTACCTCCATGAGAGCGCCAATATGAATTTCGCTAGTCGAAAGTAATTTTATGACTATCTCTAGGTGAGAACGTTTTTACCAGGGCAATTGTGATTTGGAGTACTTTTTTGAGTGAACTTTCCCGAGCATTATTTACAACAGCGTCAGCATTTATTTATAACAGCGCCCGTCGTCCGTTTTAGAACTAGTTTCTTCCAGTTATTTAGCGATTATATTTTCACGAATACTTCTATTTTGAATTTTTACTTTTTTGAGCGTGTAATATAGATTAAAGAATAAATGCAGTTTGAAAATATAAAAATAGATAGTGTAAAACTGATAAAATAATAGTTTTCTATTTTCTTCGTTTTCATCCATTGTCTTTAAAAACCTTAAAGACATTACGTGCATTATAGTTTTCTTTAAATACCTAAATATACAAGTAAATATCAGAAATAATTAAGAATAAATATTGTATTTTATATGTCAAGAAGAATCAGTACTGGCTCACTAACGAAGTAGATTTCACGCAAGCTATGTATTTGAGGGTTAATTTGAAGCATTCACTCCACAATTTCTTTTAAGCAAACTGCACAGTGAAATATAATTTCAGTATTGTTTAATATTACCACTAACACGAGTTTGCAATGCCTCATATCACAGTAAGTGACCAAAATCGTCCGAATGCGGGCATTTCCCTATGCATCACGGTGTAAGAGATATAGGTGGGTTCACTACCGGTCTGAAACTGAAGCTAATGTGAGGCTAGTTCTCACAGTTCTCGCTAGAAAAGCGCTGCGAACGACTTGGGCATTTTTTGGGACAAGATGGTGAGCCATTTAATAGTTTAATAACATTGGTTTCAACGCAGTTAATAGTCATTTCGCGTGGAATTTCTAGTCGGCTGGAGTGAATAATTTTAAAAAATGGGTAGAAGGTGTTTTATAAAACACTGTGATAGCAACAGTGAAAAATTTCATTCGCAGGAAACAACTTTATTTCGTGTTCCGAAGCGAGAAGATTTACGACAGAAACGGGTTGAAATTGTTCCCCAGAAGAAAGAAAATTGAGACAAGACGATTATGTTTGCGAAAAACATTTCAAAAGTGAAGAGATAATTGTTATGCAAAACGCTGTAAGTCACATTTCAAGAATTTATCATATACTGTTAATGAGTTAATTGTAAAATAATGTAAATAATTTGTAAAATCATACACAATCAATATTGAGAAATGTACAAAGAAAAGTGAACTTTTTAATGTCAATTAGAAAAAACATTCAAAATTGCCCGAGAGTTAAAATGTAAAATCAAAGATTATAATTGAATATTTTGTAATACTACATTATTTCAAAGTTTTCAGAATTCACATGCAAAAAGCTTAAACCGGAAGCTGTTCCTAGCAAATTTCCTAGTAATCTGTTTATTATTTTTTCTCTAGAATAACATCACCTCCTGCTTTAAAATACAAATCCTCATACTGTGGTACACTAAAAAATAACACCTCCGACAAATATTATAATACGTCTTAAAAGACTTTAATACATTTACATTACGGTTTTTACGATTATAACACAAATGCTGCACTGTGGAAACCATACTCTCGGGTGGAAGTCACTAAATCGCGAGACGCCATTATGAATGCCCAACTCGATCGTGCGCACCGTACGGATAAGCCAGGAACTAGCCTCAAACAGGCTTAAAAATTTTGTCCAAAAGGCGGCTAGTTGACACACCTATATATCTTACACCGTGCTATGCATTAAAACGGCCCGAAGGTCTCGCGAATAGTCGGCGACCAGCGCTCCAGCGGCCACAATGTGAAACTTCGTCCGTTCGATAAGGATCGGCGAAGTGCCGCGGCTGTAAGGCATACTAGCGGGCTATGCCTCAACAAAACACGCTCTCTCAGTCTTTGGTCATTCTTTATTGACATCAAATTATTCTGATTTACGCCTCCCCGGCGTCCCCTTGCTTAACGGTATCTGCCAAAAATTCCCTAAATTCCTGTTTTCGATGTTTATTAGTCCGAAACACCCCAATTTCCCGTTATTCAGTTCGAATTTCGTACTTTTCTGTGCTTACACACACCAGCAATTCTCCGTCACTTGTCTTTTGACAACAGTCACTCTATTGAATAGAAAACCACACACTTTCCGCCTTATAAACTATATACGCTGACATAGAAAGTTATTCTTAAATGTCCCTTAAGCTAATTATTGTTTGAACTAATGTTTATTCACCGTATTTATTCACCGGCATTTCGAAACACAATGAATGTCCACACGCCATTCTGCCGTCATTTGTTGAATCTATAGTCGGCTTCCTCTGTGACGGTTCTTTATTGTAAAAAAAATACAAATCATTACAGTATCATATGTACCAGAATTGACAAGAAATATGTTATCAATAAATGCTCTGACAGAAAAAGAGGGCATTGCAATATTTGATAAAGAAAAAGTTAAAATAGTCAAAGCTAGAGAAATTATTATTAAAGGAGGCAATATTGTTCTGGAAGGAAATAAAGCTGAAAGAGGTATTTTGTCATTGATGTAAAAGAAGAGCACGCAAAAGAAGCCTTGATAACACAAACAAATAATATATTAGAATGGCATAAGAAAATAGGACATTTGAATTTCAACTATCTTAAGAAAATTCCAGAAATAAGTGATGGTGTTAATGTGAAAATGAAAACTGATGATGTTCCTCACTGTGAATCATGTGTGTTAGCATAGAGTAAAGATGTATATCCTTAGTCTATGGTGTTAGTATGAAAAGAAAAATGCAGACAGCAACGCCATCTGTGTATGTTTCAGTGAACTCTTTGAACTGAGAGGAGGGCAAGTCGTCTGTAAAGGCAATGCAATGCCAGTGCGTGATCGGACCTGTTTTGATGCAGACGTTTGTGAATTCTGTTACTTGTATATTTAAGATTAGTAATAAATAACGTTTATACAAAACAAATTAATAGGTTATGGGCCCAGGCCACGTGTGAATCGTATTCTCTAGTGAGTGGAGCTGAAATTGAGCGTCCGAAGAAAACGTGCTGGATTTTTTATATACGTTTGAACTGGAACTTTGTGTGTAAACAGCAAACAAGGCTACCGGGAGTGACTACAAAATACAAGTGGATAAGCTTGAAGGACTTGAAGACCAGGCAAAGTGGAAATGGCATATTTCGATGGTGTTGCGTGCGTATGAACTTCAAGAATTGTTAACGGTTTATTTATTTATTTATTTACTTATTTATTTATTTGTCAAAAATCAGTAAAAACTGTATATGACGGTTCGCGAGCGTGTCCTGATTTGGGAGTTTATGCAACTGCGGCACAAAAGCAACCTATCAGCAATGGAAAAAGGACGACGCAAAAGCGGCAAGTTTGTTAGCAAGTGCGCTAGGAAAAACTATTGCCGAGCTCGTGTTGACTTGCACCAGTGCTGCAGAGATTTGGACAAAACTGAGTGCGCGGTTTGAACGCAGCAGTACTCAACGTCTGAATATGCTGATTGAGTCATTTTTCAGCGTGACGAGAAAGAAGACATCAGTACGCATGTCGCGAAACTACAGAAGTTATTCGTGGATTGGAATGATGAATTGACGAAGAATAAAGAAAATACTTTGTCTGAGAGAATTTTGAATGGCCGTATCTTATCTACGCTGGGAAAAGAATATGACAATTTTAAAGACTTGTGGGACACGATTTCGTCGGAAAATCAAACTGTGAATTTGTTGATTGAAAAATTGTGCGCGATTGAATTGCGTGATCAAGGGAATCGACTGCGTTTGTTGCACGCGGTGGTCCTACCAAGAAGCCTTGTCATAAAAATACACTGGGGAAAAATCAAAGAAGAATGTTAAACGAGCAAAACAGAAGTTTTCATGTCACAAATGTAAGGAGTTGGGTCATTGGGCAGCAGAGTGTCCGGAGAAGCAGACAGATGGAGCTGGTGGAAACAGAAGTCAGTCTGATGCCATTAAGCGTTTATGACGCATGTCATGGGTGCCTCAGTCGATAACTTAATTGAAACCGACAAGTGGTACTGCGACAGTGGCGCCACAAATCGCATCACTTCGAATGAACAGTATTTTACATCGTATGAGAAATTTGCCGTTCCTGAAAAGATTTCCCTAGGGAAACGAGGAGTAAATATGATGGCTCATGGACAAGGAAGTGTGAACATTACAAGTACGTCTGAATAATGCTTGGTCGAATGCCGTACTGAAAAACTTTTTGTATGTTCCTGAAGCAAGTGGCCATTTATTTTCCGTGAAAGCAGCTGCGAGAAAAGGTTTTTCCACGAGACTTGATGATCGAAGTGTCAGCATTGAAGATAGTGTCACTGGAAAAAATATTATGACTGAATATTTTAGTCATGGTCTGTATGTATTGAACATGCGCGTTGTGAAGCCGACACAACAAGTTCAAGTGAATAATATGATGACATCGTCGGAGACATTGCAAATTTACCATCAACATAAACAACATGTAAAGAGCGTCCTGAAGCAGATGAACATTAACGTGGACGAAGGCAAGGAAGAATTCTGCGATGGATGTGCACTGGGAAAAATGCATAGGTTGCCATTCAAGAAACGAATGAATCGACCAATGGTAACTGGTGAACAAATCCACGCCGATGTAAACGGACCCATGTCGACTGAATCTCTCGGAAAGGCGCGCTACTATGTGTGTCTTAAAGATGACTTTAGCAAATATCGTAGAATTTTCTTTTTGAAACAGAAAAGTGAAGTATGCACCGTTTTGGAGCAGTTTTTGAATGAAGCCAAGACAAATGGACATGTTATCAAGCAACTGAGGTGTGATAGAGGAAAAGAATTTGACAACAAGAAGGTCTCTGAACTGCTAGCAAGCAGGGGCATAGAGCACTGCATTACTGCGCCGTATACACAGCCAAATGGTGTTGCGGAGCGTGAAAACCGAACTATTGTCGAGTGCGCGCGTTCCATGTTGAATCCAAGCAAGTTGCCAAAAGAACTGTGGGCAGAAGCATTCAATACTGCCACAAACCTCCTGAATCGCACGGGAAAGTCTTCCATTGAAACTAAGTCTCCTTATGAATTGTGGCATGAACGACTAGTAGGAAGTCTCAATCATTTGAAGATTTTTGGAACAGAATGCTACGTGCACATCAACAAGAACTTCCGGTCTAAGTTTGACAATAAAGCTGTTCATGGACATCTGGTTGGATACGTGAACGACAGGGACGGATTCAGGGTCTGGATTCCGACACAAAGGAAGATAGTCCTGAGCCACGATGTGAGATTCAAGCCTGAAGTTGTCTGCAATGTGCGCGTCAATACCTACAAGCTTGAAACGTCATGTGAAAAACATGCATCATCCGAAGTACAAAAGCCAGAAGAAGTCAACGACGATGAAAATGAAGAATGGAGTGAAGCTGAAGAATTTGTACCAGTGTCCAGCTCCGGAGGAAGTGATATTCCAGCTGAAGAAGATGTCAAAGAAGAGACAAGGAAAAACAAATGTGAATCAAAGAAGCCATGGTGGATGACCAGCGGAGATTTTGTCTACATGGCCGGATCATCGATCACTGAAAACAATAATCCAAATTCCTACATCGAAGTGCTGCAGTCTCCTGACAGAGAAGAGTGGTTGAAGGCTCTTAAAGAAGAATTGGATTCTTTAGAAAAATATGACACCTGGGTGTTGGTTGAAGGTCCAAAATATGTGCAAATCCTGAAGAATCGCTAAGTCTTCTGCCAGAAACTATTGGGCAGCGGAAAAATCCGCTTCAAGGCTCATTGGTGCAAAAGGTTTCGTACAAAGACAGGGATTGTGAATTATGATGAAGAGACCCAATTGATTATGAAGAGACATTCAGCCCTGTTGCACGATATGAGACCATTCGGATCTTGTTGGCGGTGGCTGCTGCATTTGGAATGAAGCTTGCTCAATTTTATGTCAAAACCGCTTTTTTGAACGGCGTACTTGAAGACCTGTATATGGAACAACCGGAAGGTTTTGAGGACAATATTGAACGAGTGTGTTAGGTGAAGAAAAGTTTGTATGGCTTAAAACAAGCGCCGCGCTGCTTGAACAAACGATTTGAGAAGTTTATGAAGAAGGCTGGATTTAAAAACAGTAATGCTGATCCATGTCTGTTCTACCGAAAGAGAGATTGGAGACATGTGTATGTTGCAATTTTCGTTGATGACGGTGTGGTTGTTGTAACTGATATAGAAGAACTTGGAAATGTTACAACAGGAATTTCATACAACAAGAGGATCTCTCAGAGACTTCTTGGGCATGAGAATACAGCAAAATGAAGAAGGATCAACAACAATTGATCAAGAAGACTACACACGAAAGGTTTTGGAAAGATTTGGAATGACCGAGTCAAACGGAGTGTCTACTCCAATTGGATGCGAGGACAATGATGAAGAAGAAAAGGTCACAGCCAAGGTACCTTATCGTGAGGCAGTAGGTTCTTTAATGTACCTGACTACAGCTACACGTCCTGATGTTGCTTTCACAGTTAATAAAGCAACTCGGGCCATGGAAAATCCTACAAATCATGATTGGAATCAAGTGAAAAGAATATTTCAATATTTGAATAGCACTGTAAACTATGGAATCGTCTTCAGGAACGGTCAAGGTTTGAAGGTCTACAGCGATGCTGACTACGCCGGCGACAAGAAGACAAGACGTTCAACGACAGGTGCCATTGCAACCTTCAATGATGGAGCAGTTTCGTGGACCAGTCAGTTGCAGAAGTCAGTGGCAACGTCGACTACAGAAGCTGAAATAATAGCAGCAAGTGAAGGAGATAAGGATTTAATCTGGCTGAAAAGATTACTATCTAAATTACTGGAAACTGGAAAAATCTCCTACGCTCTACATCAATAATGTTGGTGCTCTAAAATTAGCTAAAAATCCAGAATATCATCGCAGATCAAAGTACATCGAAGTTCGCCATTTCTATGTAAGGGAGAGATTCTTGAACGGAGATCTGGAATTGGAGCACATAGACCGAACCAATTAGCTTGCTGATCTACTGACTAAACCTCTGGAGAGGGTTAGATGTGAGATGCTACGTGAGAGGATTGGGATACAGAAGATTGCGTCCATAGACTGTTAAATTTTGTGTAGTTTGTGTTCATTTGATCTTTTCTTTTGGAGGAAGTGTTAGTATGAAAAGAAAAATGCAGACAGCAACGCCATCTGTTTATGTTTCAATGAACTCTTTAAACTGAGAGGAGGGCGAGTCGTCTGTAGAAGCAATGCAATGCCAGTGCGTGATCGGACTTGTTTTGATGCAGACGTTTGTGAACTGTTACTTGTATATTTAAGATTAGTAATAAATAACGTTTATACAAAACAAATTAATAGTTACTGAAAAATTAGAGGGGGAATTTCCTTCATCCACCCCCTGTGGATCCGCGCCTGGTGTAAGGGATGAAGATAGGACAAGGAAGGATTGGGCGTGGTCCGTTTGTTAGGATACTATTACGACATTCGCCTGATATTTATAGTAAAAAACTCGGAAAACTACCAATCAGAGCAGTCGGCAGCCAGATATCTCTTCTAGGCAGCGACTGAATAAGACTATTAGTAGCTATTAAGCAGTAGCTCGTAGATTTTTTTCTGGGGGGGGCCTCAACCATATTGAAACACGGAAAATTCAAAGAAAAGTAAATTTCTTACCTTAGTATTCATTTGTAGTGGAGTTCTATCTTTCGATGTTTGTCACTCGCAAACTTGTGGATCACTTTTTTATTAAAGTCGGGAATTTTTCTTACCATATTCTTCTCAATGGACAACATTCCTAATGCTGACAGTCTGTCTTCCCCCACAGAATTTCGTAAAAAAGATTTTATTAACTTCAAAAATGAAAAACATCTTTCAGTTTCACTTGGCGTCATGGGCAGGGTCACTAGAGTCGTCAGTGCTTTCGTTATTTCTTTAAAAGCAATAGTATCAAGTCCATACGAAATTTAAAAAAATCAAATGTTTTTAAATAACCAGACCCAGATAGAAGGCGGTCTTGAGTAGAAAATTTGTAATTCAGTTCTCAGTGCAACTCTTTCGACCATGGGAAAAGCGTCATAAAAATTGTTAATGTCTTCAATAGGCAGACTTTTTCTGTAATTCTCATAATTTTCAGTCTGGAACAATTTTGCTCCCGATAGTTGACTTTGGAATTTAAAACGTTCTTTTACTTCAGTTGCAATGCAGTCACTGATCTCTCTCGCAGCAGCATTTAAATGTTGTCTAGTGTTTCCACTTACTTCCAAGTCTTTTTGAAGCTGGTTCTTCTTGTACCTCTTCTAAAGAAGATGGCAATGCATTTCTTGTATTCATTATTGAATTCTCAAAACAATATATTGCTTGTTGTATTTTCACAATATCAGTTTCAATTTTTTGCAGCTGAGCATATAAGATGTCTACATGAGGCATATCGTTAAAGAAATTCAACCAGAATTGAAAAGTATCATCGTTCAGCCACTTAACAAATCCTGCTGCTTGGTACATTGTTTCTGAGTTGTAGGTTTTTCCCGTCCCAGATTGAATATTTTGAAAACATTTCAAAATTAAAATATTTATTTTGAAAAATAATTTGTACTAATCGTGAACGAGAATTCCACCTTGGGTAAATTTCAAGGACAGGGTTCGGCTCCTATTGACGCGCACGATTTGGTTCCGAACGAGTCACTCGCGGCGCCGCCAGTGTGCCCGGCCACACGCATAGAGGAGAGATACAACTAGAGTGCGCGTGAGCCTACTGCGCAGGTTCCAACATGAGGTGGTCGTAAGTCACGTGACTTTGGGACACCGGCAGCTTGTGCCAGGCTTGTGCTCTACGGAGCTATATGTAGCTTTGCGTGCTGTTTGTGGTGCTACAGCGTAATTATTTTGGGGCGTTGTGGATATTTGTTCACTGCTTACGATCCAATTTTTTTTCTTTTCAAAAAGTGCAATAACAATTTAACTTTGCAAATTGTGTTCCACAGGATGACAACTGTGTTAAATGTCAGTTCACGCCAGTATGCAAGTGTGCCACAAGTGAATGATCCTGAACTGGGCAGTGAGGTACCAACTAACCATATGTACTTGTCATCAGTACACAAACTTGAAACTAGATTGTCTCCCTATGTTGTGGACATTGTAATTTATATTGGAGGATTTTTAGTTACAAAGTTCGAAAAGTCTCTTGCTTATGTGGACTGTAAGCTAGTTCTTTGCCGGACTGATAGTGATGAAGGATCATATTCCATCATTCAGAGAAAGGATGATTATGGAATGAAATACCCTTCTGCAGATGTTATAATAATCTGCAAAAGAGCAGAGGTAAAAGTAAGAATACTTCAGGGGAGAGGTGACATTTTTAAAAAGTCAGCATGTAGTACAATTGTAAATAGATGTCTGAGAGAATTTGTGAATAGTTCTGTTTTAGTAATTTAACATATCATGTTATTGGTCAAGAGGCCATAATGAATCACAGGATGTATTTAATTAAGGCAGTATTGTTTAAATATATTGACATAAGATTAAAACATGTAGGAAGAGAGCACACCCAAATTTACCAAAAAAATAGTATTAGGTCACTTAACAACAAAATGATTTTATTTAGAGGGCATTAATCCTGTGTATTTGCTGGTGTAAGTTGTGTTAATAGTATGTTATAGTGTTAGTAATTTGTATGATTGTAGTTGATTTTTTTAAGAAAAAAATAAAACATGCAGTTTTTTTATCGATGCAAATATAGGTTTTATATAACTTGGAAGGAAAGTGTCTAATGTTATAGTTAAAATATTGGGAAGAGCTTTTGAAGCTCAAGAAAATGAGTGCAAATGGTACTTTTCCCCCCATATATCACATACAGTTTTTACTGTTTTTGTCTAAATAAATCAAAATATAAATCAAAGGTAAAAGCCTGTTTTCCCTCTATAAATCTTTGAAATATCATTTTGATAACTTGCTATTATAAATGTCACTGATGTGGATCTTCAGTAGTAGAATGTCTAACATTGAGTAATAACAGAAATTTGGATTAATGCATCCCATGGAGTTTATTTTACAAATATTTTTTTATTTATAGTCCTACGTAATGTACTTGTAAAACAGGTTTAGTGGAGTATGCGGTTGAAAGTGACAAGTTTGACAAAAATCGGAATTTTCATGTACTTGAGCAAATAGAGCAGAAAAACTTAAATTCACTTTTCTGCTATAAGCAACATTTTTAGGGTTGTTTAATAAATGAGAAAATAACGCTGGGATGAAACATCTTACGTATGTATAAAAATAAATCATTTAACGCGAGACGGGTTTTCTTGTAGATGCTACCTAGCTGTCCCAAAGTCACGTGACACTGGGGCGAGAGATGTTGATACCCGGCCGGGCCTTCTGCGCAGCCCGGTGCGCACTCTAGTATATCTCTCCTCTATGGCCACACGGCCACGTGGCCAACGCACTTTCGTGTGGAATCGTGACGCTTCGCTACCCGTGTCCAAGTTGAGGACGAGGCTCGGGAATTCGGCCCTCGCGTTAACATAAAAGATCCTTGAGTCTGTCCAACGCATAATTACCAACGCATTTTATGCATTTAACATTATGCATGCAACGCATGCATTTTATGCATTTAACGCAACGCATTTTATGCATTTAACCATTGTAATTCTCCATTATATTCGCACCACACCGCATAATGCACAATTGAAGCACAAAGGCATCTTCCCGCTCCCTGAGTGATCCGTTCTCGTGGTCCGCGCGAGTGAACCATGCGCAAGTGAACCGTGCGCCGTTGTTTTAGTGAGCCGAACCCTGTCCTTAAAATCAGCCCCACCTTGTATCGCACGGACTTGGTATTCTAACACTGCATTGTTTTCTCTAATGCGGCTGTCCTATCGGGCGAGTTTGAAAAAATGCTGAAATCGCTCTCAGGTTGGCAAAAAATATTTTAACACTGGAAATATTTGCTGAAGCCTTTTCCAAGAGTTTGTTGAGCTGATGTGCATAGCAGTAAATGTAATGAGCATTCTTGTAGACTTGTCGAACCAAAACATTGACCCCTCCTAAATGTCCTCTGAATACTGAAGCCCCATCATAAGTTTGTGCTATTAATTTTTTGGGACAATCTTGTAAAAGTGGTTGAAGTTCATTCAAAATGCATTCTGACAATTCGTGAGCGTTATAGGTTTCTGCATTAAAAAATCCCCTATATCGCTCGTATATTGTTCCCTTCAACACGTATCGAAATACTATCACTGTCTGGATGCAATTAGAGACGTGGCTAGTATCGTCAACCATGCAGGCTAAGATAACTGTCTTATTTGGTCAGTTATAAATTCTCTACAAACTTGAAGCATACGCGCTAAAAGTTCGTTTTGTGTTATCTTATTAGTAGTGTCTTTAAATACTTTTGCATTGTCAAAGTGGCTACGTAACAAAGGATCAATATTTTTACTGTATTCAATAATTTCTAAAAATTCACCTTTGTTACCTGAATTAGTTGTTTCATCATGACCTCGAAGTGGCAGGTTACATGCTGTTGTGTATTTGAACTGACTTTTTATAGTTATGTATGTTCTGTGCCTATGGTCCGTTTTGGTAAGTCTGGTGATTGTGTGTGATCGTGTTATGCTCGCCGGCAGTCAGTTGTTGTTACCGCGCGAGTAAAATGTGATACATGTAATAGTGCCATGTGTTGTCGATAAGTGAATAAATACGTAACATTCAGATCTTAGAACTGTGTATTTAGTCAAATACCTAACATATGCTCCACATAATTTCAATAATCTATTATTTTGGAAACACTGTCTCGATTTTTTGCCACTAAATCATTGTGAAGACGAACAGATCCTTTATAAGCTCTACTCAGACTTTCAGATATGTTACATTTTCCTAGAAATTGAAAACTGACAACATTGTCTTTATGTTTTCTTGATGTTTTTTTAAATTTTCTCCTGAAGATGTTTTAGATCGCACACCCCCTCCTTTGTCCAACTATCATCACCTCCAAACAGCAAGCATACGAAACAAAACAGTGGTTATTCTCGACGCGGCCAAACAACCAGGAAACTTACAACGAAACATCAAATTTACGAGTAAATTCTCCACGGCTCTTGCAAGCCGATTCTTTTTGTTGAATATTTAATTTAGGTACCGGGCGACCACTCTCTTTTAAATTAATTTTCTCTGGTAAACACAATGAGCTAAACACGAGTTTTTTTAATTCGCGAACAAGTACACTCATTTCGAAGCATTCAGACGCACGTGGGACGCAACACACAGGGCGAGCGAAAGGCTCAGCTCGAGCTCAACAATACTGAGCCCCAGTCCCGCAGCGTGCAGCAAGGAAGTACAGTGGAGAGGGGGAAGCGTGGGCCCTGGTTGTCATGGCAACCCAGCTTATCGCCAGGCCGGCTGGAGGCGCCAACGTGTGCTTAATGCAGGAAAGCATGTTGCGGAAGCAGAACTGTTATTTCCCCATAATTTGAGTACCCATCAACAAATTATTTACTTACTAAGATTTAAATAACCACATACTAGGTTAATAAAAATCATAGGAGGGGCGACGCCCGTGAGCCCATAGGCACGAACCGCCCCTGCTAGTATCGATTGATTGATTAATTAAGGTTTAGAGGGCGCTTCTACTACCAAGGTCATTGGCGCCCATGTCGAAGTATTTTAAAAAAGGGAATAGGTTCAGTATGTGTTACAGATGGAACCTACCTCCTGATTAAAAGCATATACATAAAAGGAGACTTGAATTCTACATCGAGTATTCAAGTAGTATGACAAAAAGAATATATAACAAACACGTAAAATTCATAGTAGACCTAAAAATTGGCTGTAAAGGGGCCAAAAATAAAACCAAAAAAAAAAATAAAAAATAAAACTCTATTCTTATCTCTCAAATAAGATCATATATTCCGCTTTCCCTCAAGAAGCAAAAAAGTTTTGAGAGCGCGGAATCGTCGTCCCAGAGCACCTCCCTTAGCGAGTTGCCCAGGCCATGTCTTCGTCGGTTGCCAACATATTTCCTATAGTTCAGGAGGACGTGTTCCACAGACAGAACCGTCCCTCATAAGTCACATACGGGAGGAAAATGTGAGAAAACTCACAACCGTGAGAAAACTCACAACCGTGAGAAAAATGGCAGTGTCCAATACGAAGACGCGTTAAAATGACTTCCTCACGCCTAGAGGAGCGAGATGAGGAACTCCAGGGAATTACAGAATTCTTTATCCCACTTAGTTTAAAAATGGTATTGTGCCACTCTGTTTGCCACGCTCTAAACAAAGATTGTTTCAAGTACGCCTTAACATCGGACAATGGCACAGCAGGAACGTCGATACGAGTATTACGAGTAGCTAATTTAGGCGCCAGGTCGGCCAGCTTATTCCCTGTGATTTCCACGTGGCCTGGAACCCAACTAAGAACCAGGTCATAGTTACGGGACATGAGACTATGAATTAGGTTTTGAACTGATTTTGTCAGGTAGTCTGACGAAGGCCGGGAGACAGCCTGAAGAGAACTGAGAGAATCAGAACAGAGAACTACTCGCTGCAACGTTGTTGACTCGATGTACTTTAGGGCTTTGAGTATTGCATAAATTTCAGCAGTGAATATACTGCATTGTGAATGAAGACGATATGATTTGGTGGCCCAGATGCAATGAAAACTACACGCCACTGCGTCATTGTGCGATGACCCGTCCGTGTACAAGAATAGATGATCCGGATAGGCTTCCCTCATACCCTGAAACTGCTTCTGGTAAACCAGAGGACTAGTATTTTGTTTGGAAAGATTGGAGAGTCTGAGGTCAATATTGGGGAGAAGGAGTTTCCAGGGGGGAATCAGGTCATTTGGGGGTTTCACAGGAGTGGGAAGATCGACATTAAGTCCCCGCAAAAGATTTCGCAATCGAATGCCTGGGGGCTGGGGTAGCGATGTTCGAAGAATATAAGAAGATTCATATTTTGGGCGAGTGATTATTCAGCGACAAGGATGATTAAAGAGTCCTGACACTTTAGCACCATAAGACGCTAATAGAATATCTCGCCTTATTTTTAAGGATGGCTCCCCAGCATCAGCTAGGAATGCTCTCGATTCGGCTGGTGCGATACGCACCTGTTGAGAGGCGAATACCAGCGTGGTGTATGCTGTTGATGGGTCGAAGGAGCTGCAGAACCATACACTTCACTACCGTAATCCAGTGCTGAGCGAATGAGTGCTCTGTATAACCGCAGTAGGGTATGCGGTCGGTTCCCCATGCAGTGCCACTAAGAATTCGAAAAAGATTGAGGGGGGAGACGCATCTGGTTTGCAATGTGCGGATATGAGAGCGCCACGTGAGGGACTTGTCAAAAGTCAGCCCCAGAAACCTGGCAGAGTCAGTGAATGGAAGCTGATTTCCTCCCAAGTACAGGACTGGATCGCTGTGTAAGTGGTATATTCTGCAGAAGTGCACTCCAGTACATTTAGTAGGTGAGAACTTGAAACCTGTCGACATGCTCCATTCATGCAGCTTGTTGAGCACCAGTTGGAGTTGCCTCTGGATCACACTTATGCTGCTGGATGAACAAAAAATGGCAAAATCATCTAAAACAGCCATGCCTTCACAGGTTCCCTCACGACCGACGCTATACTATTTATGGCTATGGCAAACAGAGTGACACTTAGCACCGAGCCTTGGGGGATGCCGTTTTCAAGGGGATGACTGTTAGTTTGTCACCAATGCGAACCCTGAAAGATCTGTTCGATAAGAAATTTTGGAGGAATAAGGGGAGCTTCCCCCTGAATTCCCGCGAGTGCAAGGTTCGCAGAATGCCGTACCTCCAAGTGGTGTCATACGCCTTTTCTATATCGAATAGTACGGCCACAAGGTGTTGTCTCAGAACGTACGAGGTTGAAATTTCCGTTGCCAAAGCGACGAGATGGTCAAGGGTTGACCGGTGTTTCCTGAAACCGCACTGAATTGGTGTGAGAGGTTTCTGCACTCCAAGGTCCAGACCAAGCGCTGGTTTACCATCGTTCCAGCACTTGCAAACGCAGCTGGTGAGAGCGAGAGGTCGGTAGCTCGATGACAACGACCGATCCTTTCCGTCCTTCAGAGCTGGGATGACTATGGCTTCTTGCCATACAGCAGGGATGGTGTGTTCTTCCCAGATACGATTATAAAGGCGGAGAAGAAATTGCATCGCCACATCAGGAAGATGTTGTAGCATTAGGTTGTGTATTTCATCAGGACCTGAGACAGTTCTTCTGGCCAATGCAAGAGCAGAGCGCAATTCCGATATGGAGAAAGGTGTGTTGTAATCCTCAGACGCTCTGCAGAAGAAATCGAACGGACGACTCTCCATCCTTTCTTTAATCAAAAGAAAGTCAGGAGCGTAGTTCGCCGAACTAGACATGACTTCATAGTGCGCGGCGAGTTCCTCTACAATCATATCTGGAGATGTGATCATTTCTCCGTTTTTCAAGAGACCTGGCACCGTATTTGGTGAAGAGTGTCCTTTTATCTGACGAATTTTTCTCCATACCAGGCGTGGTGGCGTGTGACAATTGAGAGACGAAACGTACGCTCTCCACGATGCATTTTTGCTCTCTAAGATAGTTCTCCTAGCCTTCGCCCTGCATCTTTTATACTCGATTAAGTTATCCACGGTTGGATAGTGTCTGAGACGTGCCAGTGCCTTTTTTCGAGCACTGACCGCTCTCGAGCAGTTCTCATTCCACCACGGAACGAAAGGGTGTCGCGGTTTACCACTTGTCTTCGGAATTGCGATGGATAGCAGAAGCGAGTACAGCGCTATTAAAATGTTTCTGTCAATTTCATCCACATTTCCGAAGGGACCGTCTGACAGGTTAACATTATTTTGGAATGTCGACCCAGTTAGCTCGTCGCACGATCCATTGAGGGGGCCGTGCAAAACTACGGCGAAGATGATCAATGTGGACAATCGTGGGGTAATGGTCGCTTCCATAAAGATCTTCTAATATGGTCCACCGCATAGCAGTAGCAAGTGAAGAGCTGCAAAGGGCTACATCAATAGCCGTGCTAGAATTCGTAGCTACGGCAAAATGAGTTGGTTCCCCAGTGTTGAGAATAGCCAAATTCATGGTGTCGATGACAGATTCCAAAATAGCACCTCTTTGACACGTACGAGAGGAACCCCAAAGAGGGCTGTGGGCGTTTACATCACCCACAACCAAGAAAGGTGTGGGCAATTGGTTTATTAGACTTAGAAGGTCATCAACCGACACCGTTTGTCTTGGGGGAATATAGATATTACATACGGTGAGTGAGAGGGACGGCAGATACACCTGCACACAAACTGTTTGAAGGTCGGTGTGAACAGGGATTTCTGCAGAATGCAGCGAATCCTGGACCAAAGTAGTAACTCCGCCGTGAGCGCGGAGGCCGTCATCGACATCAACCCTATAAGGAGTGAAACCGCGAAAGTGTATGGACCGTGGTGGAGAAAGATGCGTTTCCTGTAAGCAGAAAATTGATGGTGTATAACGGGACAATAAGAGTTTTAATTCGTCCCGTCGGAGAGAAAATCCGTTCAGATTCCAGGATAGGAGAGCCGTTGTTTAAGAAGTTAAGAGGATTTCTTCTTTTCCTTTTTTCGCCTCTGCCGCCCGAAGGAGCGAGTGTCCACCCCGGCTGAAGTTTCCTCCGAGGCAGACTCATCCTGACCACTGCTCGACAGGCTGAGAGATCGCTCAGAGCGAGTTTCAGGAGTCGGGGTAGGTGGTCGGAGTTTGGAGGATCTATCATTTTTCTTGTCCAGGCCAGCAGGCCGTGTGACATCAGCCTTCTTGCGCGGCTGAGAAGTGGATTCTTGTTCTGTCTTCGTCTGTGTTGTCTTCTTGGGTGGTGTTTTGTATTTTGTGGGGATTATTATTTTCCCACCTTGCAGAGGCGATGTCTCCTCAGGGAAGTCCACTGGGGATACCTGGCAACAAAAGTTCGCTACTGGGGGAGTAGCAGGGAAGACTGAATACTCGTCGCTTTGACCGTGTTCGCCAGAGTGCTAGAAAAAGAACGCCTGAGATCCACAGGGTTCTTCACCAGGTATCGGCGTTTCGCTTCCGGAAAAGATACCTTCTCCGTCACCCTAATCCTTTGAATCTCCCTCTCTCTCAGATATGTGGGGCACTTGTTAGAGTTGGCCGCATGGTCTCCTTCACAATTTACACAGCGGGCTGGTGATGAACAAGGGTTGGGATCATGCGCGGAATTACCGCACTTTGCGCAAGCAGGGCTTACGGCCATGCACCTTTGTTGTGTATGACCGAACCTCTGACACTTAAAGCAGCGCAGGGGGTTCGGCACATACTGCCGCACGCGAAGGTTATAATACCCACAGCTAATTTTCTCTGGGAGAGAAGGGAGATTAAACGTCAGGATCAAGGTGGGAGTGGGGATCTCTTTCCCATTCTCCTTCCTCCTGATCCTATACACCTCCGTAACACCGTGGCTCTTAAAAAAGGAGAGAAGTTCGTCCTCACTTTCAGTCGCAAAGTCTTCATGATTGACCACTCCCTTACATAAGTTAAGGGTAGGGTGAGTGGTCACTTCCACTTGGAGGCCGGCAATCTGCTTGGTTTTTTGGATCTTGTCAATCTGCTCGTCGGTGCGCGCTTCAAAAAGAATGGTACCATTCCTCTGTCGCACGACCGCTTGCAGCTTTCCAAAACAGTCTTCAATGGCTCGCGCGAGGCGGACCGCACTAACACTTTTGAAGGATTTTTCAACTTCAACACAGACATTACAAGAAACCGAGGCTTTCTTTGGTTTATTCTCCTCCCGAAGGAAGAAGCTATTCAGATCTACCGTCTGTCACATCGCCTCTTCCTTGCGGAAGAGGGCAAGGGGTTTGTTGGGCTCCATACGATTGAAGCAGATTCGTCTCCGTGCTCCCCACCCACCATGGAGTCCAACAAGGGGACACCCCACTGGGGTGCCAGGGCTGACACGGAGATATAGTAGGGGAATGTCACAGCGCTGCACCGCCGTGGATCCCCCCGCTCACCCTGGAGTTCAGTGCAAGACCTAGTCCGAGCCGATTGATCGGGAGTGGGTTAGCTCCCGACCGCCCGTCTAGAAGAGTCCGAGGCCAAAGCGAGTGTATTGACACCTACAAGGAATGTTCCCCAAAAATACGTAGACGTACCCCTTAGTGCAAGCCAAAAAACGTAGCACCAGGACTAGTTGGGAAACAAACAGGTCTCTCAACTGCCAGGACACACATTCCCTCCGACACGGGTCGCCATGCACGGCAAACACATGGGTGGGCGTTCAGCATACAGAGAAGGCCAGTGAGGAAGAAAAAGGAGTGAAAAGAATATACGTGACATGAAATGAAAAGCAAGACGATGAAAAAATGGAGAAAGGAACACTTGAGAGCCTTCTCTGCATCCCCCCGTCAGGACGTGGACCAACCCACCTCGACGGGCGCTAGTATCGAAAATCCTGCCACTCATGACTCGAATCTACGACTTCCAGGTCAGAGGCACTGCAGAGAAATCAGTTGATGCCCTGAGGCACCTCTCCCGGTCTCTTCCTTTGGATAGAACAGTGAAATCAGGTTGATATTCAAGCAGTCTAATTACTTCATAAGACTAGGTAAAAAAAATGTATTTCAGAATAATTACAAAATATTTAAAAAATATATTCCTGTTCATACATATTTATTCACCTGGAGTGTTTTTACTGATACAAGGTTATAGTACCATTGATACACTTTTCTGTAATTCATAAAATTATTGCAGTACACGTGAAATTAAATATTCTTAAAGGAGATTGCAATTGAATACCGTTTTTTACTAGGCTGTAATGTTTTTGAGTGTAACCACATACCAACAAGATACGCGCAGCATTTTTATCACACCTTCCATTTGTCCTGAAAGGTCAGAGAATATTTACAAAGAACAGCTCAAGTTGAACATTTCTGTAA
>JAHLJT010002406.1:157948803-158014331 GCA_031308135.1 Acheta domesticus
TCTTCCGAGAGTGAATCTGAATGCGATCTTAGGAAAATTAGTTCTGACAGAAAGGAATGTGATGTTGTGGATAAACCTTTTCAGTTTGACAGTCTTCAAAAGCAATCGTCAGAAATTAAAGAACGTGTAATGGGCTTTTTAACAAAATATTCAATCACAGACGAAGCATCTTGTAGTAATAATCCCTCTGTTCCATCAATATCAAAACAGGAATGTCTAAATGGAAAGCAGACTCATTATTGTAACGAAGAAAATATTGGTTCCAAAATTGACTGGAGAGAACAGTGTGAGACAATAAATTTTAAAAAAACATCAAGTAATGTTCCGACACATAACACAGAAGAAGCAAACTTTGCAAGATCCAACAACTCCAAACTTTAATATGGCATCAGTTTCAAAGAATTCAGTTCTTGGAAATTTTTTTCAAACTTCAAATGTACGTTTATCTTCAAAAAGTACGTTCACTCAGCAGACAGATGCAATCAATCAGCAAAAAATTTATACTACAATTGTTTCACAGGTTCCCTCCCAAGGTGGTTTCAATTTCAGAGTTTCAAATAATGAGTCACATTCATCAACTTCAATTTCCACCAGTTGTAAAAATGAGTGCAGTCTCAAAACTTCTAATGATGTAACTGAAAACCACAAACCTGGTAATTGCCCAGAAGAAACAAATGTTTGTTCATTTCAATCAGGCAGTGAAATTAAAGTGAATAGTTTTGAACAAGAAATGAGACAGAACTGTCAATCTTATAGTTCAAAATCAGATGTTCAGAGCATATCTGTGTGTGGTATACCAGGAAAGAATTCAATGGGAATGAAACAGAATGAATTGAACCCAGGCAACAAGTCTGATGAATTTCTGTTCTCTAGTAATAATGATATTTTTGGAAACAAGATGCAGATTCCTCCCAGTCAAAAACCTGTGCAAAGCCCTTTTAATGCAATGAGTATGAACCAAGTGACATGTACTTTTCAAAGGATTACTAATAGGGATTCAGTAAATTCATGGTTATCGTGGGGGAAAATGTCTGGTGAATTACACACCACACATTCAATTAATTCTCCAATATTAAGCAGTAAATCAAGTAATTCCAGTTCTTCAAAGCACATTCCTTTTTCAGATAGTTCATATTCTCCTAATATTTGGCCTGATAACACTGAATTAGCTCCTAAGAGTGGTTCAAAATCACGAAGAACCAGAAGTTCAGATAGTATGTTTTATAATATTCCAAAACTCTACAGTAATGAAACCGATGCGTTCCCTAGTAATGGAAATAGTAATTCTTCAAAGAGCGATAATTCATGTTTAGTTAAGCCTGGAGAAATAGAGGAGATAAATTTGTTTCATTCCAGTTTTATTGATTGTGGAAACACTTCAAAAATGTCTTTTATCCCACAGCATAACATCAACAGTTCTCTAGGCACATTTGGAAACTGTCTTGGAAAATCAACCCTCTTTGCAAGTGGGGAAACTCTGCAGTGTGATTATAATTGTTTTGAAAGACCTTTTGGAAATGACATCAGTAAGAGAAACATGGAAAATCCTTTCATTAAGAAATCACCTATTGAAAGCATTGGTCTTTTTAAATCGCCAATAAAATCAACAGCTTGTGAAATCGAAAATGCAGCTTTCAAACCGTTTCGTCTTTGTTTCCTCCCAAAAGAGACAAGACAGATGAGTGCACTGGGATTGAAGAAGTGTCAGAAATATTAAAGCCAACTGCTTCAAATGATACATTTGGATTTCCATTGGGAATTAAAAACAAACACAATCAGGCAACTAATACTTCATCTGCAGAGTTTGTATTTAGCAATTTGTGTTCTAACGAATCTTTTGCTTTTACAAATAAAACAGTTTCAAATTGTGAGCAAACCTCTAATAAAGACGTCAGTGAACAGACATCTTTTGGGAAATTTGAAAGAGTTCCATCACAGATAAATAACAATTCATTATTTCAATTCACATTTTCTCCTGAAAAATCTAAAACATTTTGTACTAGTGCTGTGACATTGCCTCATTCAAGGAAACCTAAAGGACCTGTCAAAAGGTTTCAGAAAGCTACCTTAAAAGATGTGAAAGGCAACATACCATCAAACGTCTCTGGAAAAGGTTTGTGTTATTAAAATAAAGAAAGTAAGCATTAAAAATTTATCTTATTTTGTATTTGTTTTATTATTAAACTAACAATTTAAAAAATAGTATTATAAGAATTAATGACTACCAGCAATGGACATTGAATCAATTCAACTGTGCATTATAGCATACCTGTTAAAATCAATTTATTGTTCACTTAAAACTCCCTATGCAAGAAACAAAGGATTCAGTGTTTTTAGAAATGGTATCATCAAGTCAAGTAAGAATACTAAACACAATTATGAACCTCAGAAAAAAGTGTCATACTCCATTTTCAGTTTTGAGATTTTAGTATCATAATAACCACAAGAAAGAAATTCATAGGAAGACTTACAGTAGTAACTTGCTATCTTTATTAACATTCCTTTTTCAGCTTGTTAAAAAGAAACCATAACTCCAATATTGACACTATGGTTTCCACCTGTATAATAGAAATTTTTCATAGCAACTCTTGACCTCTAAAGTATAGAATTCAAATCTTTAGAGATGTAAGGTATTATCATAAACATCAGAGATACTTGATGTGATTTCCATTTTTTATAGCTAGTCATCAGATTTTTAGGCAAATGCTTTTTTACTATTTTTACATGTACCCTAACTCATACTCTGTCTCTACCATTTGATGAAATTCTCTAAATTTGAGAAATGTTTAATTTTGCATTGATATTGTTGCCCTTGCTTATTTTACAGGCACTGAAGAAATTCCATTTAAACCTGTGTATGGTTCGGATGTAAAATTTGAAAAGGGAATGTACAAGAATGTTATAGTTCGCTACCAAAATATTGTCTTCATGGATGACCATACAAATGTTTCCCCTGAAGAGTTACGATCACAATTTTATTCTAAAGCAGTCATTTCTGGACCATTTAAATTTGGTGCCTGCATAGAGTCACATGAGAAACTTAGCAAGGGTAGTTGTTCATTTACATTATTAGTTAGCACTTTGCTGGTCGGTAGATTCCAACCTGCAATTTATATTAGTCTTCATAATTTTCTGTTTTGTTTCCATCATTCTCATTTGTATTATATCATGTATGAAAATAATGTGCAATATATTTTAACCAGAATGAAATTTGTTGCAGGTTTCAAGAAGACACAGAATCAAGTAAGTTTATTTACCTTGTCAGGAGCTTCATGTTCTAATATGGAATAATTGAAATTTTAGGTGTATGCATACACAAGTGCAGATTTCTTTCTGTCATTTTTCTGAGTTACAGTAATAAAATATAGGGCAGCTACAGAATCTTGCAGACTTTCTCGTATAAGTTAGTTTCCTTTTTTTTGTTGAGTCTGGGTTAGCTTTTCGGTTTGGCTGTCTTATCAGCACCTAAAGACCTACCTGCCTACCTCTAGGTATCTACTGCTCCTCTGGGGACGTTCCCAGTGAAGAGCACCTTCATGCTCCCCAAACATTATGTAGCCTTGTTTCAGACCTGAACCGTTAAATATTTGAACATTGTACATATTGGCTCCATCTCAGTGCTTGTTCTGTTGTTCTGGGTGTAGAGATCCAGTTCCTCAACTATATACATACAAACTGAACGCACTTGCCGGACAGCTCTAGATATTACAGAAGGGTTATAGTGTACAGTTATAATACAGGGGTGACTGCGAATGCACCCCACACCACAAACTCAAATTAAAACATTCATGCCTTATGCAGGTTTCAAACCCACAGCCTTATTGTTTATAATTGCCTCGTATGTCCCAAGCCCTTGTCTAAAAAGGCTGACTCACTTGCTAGTTACGTAAATGATTTTCCTTGGGGTTTTAACTAGCCGGAGCCAGTTACCCTTTACATCCCAATGGTATGCTTATTCAACCTTTCTCTAGACACCAACACATTTGCGGACTCCTCTGATCTGGGGGCAGCAGAATGCGAGACCCTTTGTGACAATGTATACATGAGAGACAAAGGACCAAGCCCAAAGTGGGACTCAAACCCGCAACCCTTTGGACTGAAGTGCTGAGTCAGTACATGCTCTTAGCCACCTTGGCCATCCAGGTCGGCTTTGTAAATAATAGTTTGATAAAAGTTATAATACATCTAAAACTGACCTTTTTTGCTTATGTGGCCTTTAATGTGGTTTGTAGCATTGAATCTAAGTATTTTAAGATCTTTCACATGATTTGTTGCTGTAGCAACAATGTAGCTACTTTAGCATCAAGATCTTTCAACATTGCACTCAGTAATGCACAATTTTCTCTAAACTAAGCTGTCCAGAAAATGTTGTTGAACATAATATTTACATCAGTTGCCACAATGGTTTACTTTACTTTGCCTCGATTTCATTTATTTTGCCAAAGAACAATAAAAACTGTATAAATCTTTTCTCAAAATTTTAACCATAAACAGTTGAATGAAAGGTGCAAGGAAGCAACATTTGAAAACTAGGCGTTTTCACTTGTAGGTATTGTTCATATTTGTTGTAAAAAGTGAGTTCTTTCATTAAGGTTATATACATTTTTTTGAAAATTTTAGTAGATTTTGCGCAATATATTTATTTAGTATATTTTGTATATTTTGCAGACAATATTAGAAATTTTAAAAAATTATAAAAACCAGATTTTCTCAAAAATGGCTCCAAATTTTTTCTTTAAACTTTTTGTAGGGATAATGCTAAATGTGCTCTATGAGATGATATTAATGCCATATTGCTCTATTCTTTTAATTTTTCAAAAATTGCAAAAATTTAATTTTTTTAACTTGTCTCTCATACCGTTAATATTTACATTAGCAGTAATTTGTTCCCATTATTATTTTAATGAGCACATGTGCTTTAAATAATGTCAAATAAAGTTTCTCAAAAATCCAGTAGTTTTCTGTGAAAACTAGCTCAAAATTCCGTATTTTCAGAAATGTTCAAATGCCTTTTTCTCGAAATGGCTTCAAATTTTTTCAAACATATAGCTAAACATAGTGCTAATTGCACTCTTTAATATGGCGTAAAGTAAAGCCAATTAATTTTGGGGTATATTTTTGTTTTTTCAAAAATTATACAAATGTAATTTTTTTAAAAGTTCTCTTGTACGGTTAAAATTCTCATTTCCAGGAATTTGTGAGCACTATTGAATTTGTGAGTGTAAGTGCTTCAAATGAAGTTTTTCGTAAACTCAAAAATTTTCTGAGAAAAGAGCTTCAAATTTCACTTTTACAGTAGCGCTTAAACGCTATTTTCTTGAAAACGGCTCCAAATTTTTCAACAAAAATTGCCATTTAGGACAAGGTTTAACTGTTGTTTAATATTCTTAAAATAATATTTATTTATTTATTAATCAAATTGACAACAGGCATTATGCCCTTATACATTAATACAAAATACCATTCACTCAACAACAATATCTGACAATATTTTTGTTTTACTATTAAGAAACCAAAAAATTTATAAAATGTCAAAAAAATGTAGTTTGGGCAGCGATAGAAGGCAGCTGTCAGGAGTATTGGCAAGTCCGAATAGCTAGCCAAGACCAAACGAAACAGGAAACTAATACGGGAAAGTCTGTGCCATTCTGTAGCACCACTAGTTTAGTATTGCTAACAAAATAGTATCCATACCCGTACCTACCCCAACTGGCAAAAGGAGAGCTCAACAAAATTTCCGCATAGTGAAGCTACATTTATGTCCAGAAGGAAAAAGGGCGCCATCTCAGCATTTGTCAATGGACCAGGGAAATGTCCATGGACAAAAACCTGATTGAGATGGGGGTCATTGATCCAGAAACTGAAGTATATTACTTGTTACAGGCATTTTTACAGTCTTTTTTAAACATTATAGTATACAAATGTAAATTAACGCTTCATATGTAGAGACCGGATTTTTATGTAATTACATTTTTTTGTTTTTCTTCTTATCATTCTCAGAATTGTAGTCTTGGCGAATTGTTATGGTCCTTACACAATATCCAATTTTTTCGTTACATATTTTTACATATTTAGTCCTACATTATATATCATATTTTGTTATTTTCACAAAATATTTTATTTTAACAATTTTATTCCATATTTTTTAATGAATACAAGAATTTAAAAAAAAAATCAGAATTTTTTCCTTCATAATTACAGAGTGCTGTCGACTTGAGGTATGCGTCATGAAGACATGGTCAGATATTCTCAGTCCGGCATGTCTGCTTCAGTTATCACAGTAGGAATTGTGTGCATCAGCAGTTGAGATCAAAGCTTTGAACTTAAATTTGTATTTCATTTTAATTGTTTAAAGTTATCTGGCAGTGTGTTGTAAAGTAGCATACATGTATTGTGTGTGGATTTCTTGTAGTGAGCCAATGGTACTGGACACTTGATGAACACGATTTCTACGAGTGTTGTAATTATAAATATTGCGAGTGTTGTAATTATAAATGTTGTATTGCATGAAAATATGTTCCCACTGTTTAAATATGTCAGTTTTAATAAAAATTACTGGGGCGTTAATAAATAGGCAGAGCAATGGTAATATTCCAAGCTCAATGAAGAGAGACTTGCAGGAATTACTTAGATAGCATTTGCTTATTATTCATTAAAAAAAAAATCTTCTGCAATCTAAAATTGGGGTACTGAAGGATGGGCTTCACCAGAATATAATGCATATTTCAGATGGGAATGTATATTCACAAAATAAATGCAACTAGCTACATGAATTCGTACAGAATATGAAAGAATTAAACTACTTCGGAAGACGTGGAGTTTGACAGAATTGAGAGCAACAGAATTTTATTACCTTAACATCAGCCAATTTCGTATTGTTCATATAGTACTAGTTCACAAACTAAAGAAAAAAATTGGATCTGTATTTGAGAAAATCTTGTTTGTAATATTGCCCATATTTAACTTAAAATTGTGCAGAAACTTCTAACATAAAAAAAGTGATAGCAGAACAAATTTTATTTGAAAAAATAATCTGCATCTACAATAAAGTATGATAAGGTCCAAAAAATTTGAAGTTTTCCAATTTCCAATTATTTAGAGTTAAAAGTGAAAATCAGACCTATACCATCTTTATCAGTGTATTTTACTCTATTTTTTTTAAGAAATTTAAAGGATATATTGGAGTCATTTTTGAGAAAATTTTGAAAATTTTCCAAGGACTTTATCTGAAGTATGGTTAAATTTCCTCAGGCCTTGAGATGGCTCAGATTGTTTGGAATATAAAAAGAAGACAAAAGCTTTTCAGTATAAGAGGATCCCAAACAGTAGATAAATATCATTGAAAAGGCTCTCCTTCTGACATATGTATTACAAGAAAGTTATATAATCAACCTGCAAATTTGCGATATCTAATTTTCTGGGTTTGGATTATGTCCAAGACATGTTCAAGACAAGTATGATAAGGTTTAATACTATTTAATATTGCACCCCCAGGATTCTAACATTATCTGTAAATAAATTGGATGTAATGAAAGAGAAATACATGACAAATGAATATGAGAAATGATGATAAGGTTATAAAGATTCATAATGCTCCTGTTTGTAATGAATGAGCAATTGTTATTAGATTCTTATTTATTACATAAATTTGTTGTGCTTGAGTGATTAATTCAGATATATTGGATTGAATTCCTCTTGTGGTTTAATTCTTTAAAATTTAGTTTGATTACAGTAATAAATAATTTCAAATTGAGTTAATTTTCTTGAGAAAAAAGATCAAATATTTTCCCCCATGACTGGTAGCAGATTTCAAATTTGTACCATTGTGCACCTTACTAACAAAACTCAAATTAATCAAAGACGTATTATATAGCTGTATAAAGGAGAAGAAGTAGATAATTATTGAGTTGTAGAAGGCAGATGGAAGAATAGATAAAAGTAGTTACCTTGTTCCTAATAGTATAAAGTAGTTTCCTTGTTCCTTGTAGTTGCGTAAATGGAATTCAGCCTAGGTTCTAGAATGTACAATCATATCATTTTCAATTTGAACCTTTTGGTCTAAAACTTAGTATCCTTGTACTTGTAGGGTTGATAAATCCTAATTTGAGGTAAAAAATGCAGATTCTTGGCAGCTGACAATATTACTGTCTAAATATTGGGAGGTATCAAGTGTGTAATTACATTTTTACCTGAGATTCATCTCTAGCTTTCTCTTCTTGAAATCTGAATTCAGTGAAAGAAATTGCAGATGAGTCATGTGATTGTAATTTGTAACCAGGGCATGATAAAATTGTAACAATTTTTTTAATATAATTATGTTATTTAACAATTGATTTGTAACTGTCGTCTTCTCACATTTAGTTGCTATATAAAACTTAACACATTATTATAGACAACATAGTGTACATAACTCTTCTTTAGACATCTATGTAATAAAATCATAATTCTACTCACCACAACAAATAAATTTACTATGGTACATGTGTACTGGAAGTATTTTTATTGACAAGATGTCTGTATATATTCTAATGAACAGTGTACTATTTATTTGTTGTGCTAAGTAGAATATAATATGATTTTATTATATAGAAGTCTGAATTTTTTAAAATAATGTACTGAGTTATTTTGTTTTTTACTATCTGGAGATGTACAAAGATGTAGAAATTTATAATGGTATTGGTTATTTGATGTGTTTTGTGCCTGAAGATGTAGGAAATTGTACTCCAAAACATGGTTTAAATGAAAGTTGATGTATTTGTAAAATAACAACAATAATAAAGAATTATGTATGTTGTCTATAATAATGAGTGAAGCTTTATATAGCAAATGAATATAATTATGGTATTATTATTATCAGCATGTTTTCTGTGTTAAACAGGAAATTCAGACATGTGAGAAACTCGCATCAAAAAATCCAGACCTGACTGCAATATGGCGTGTTTTGGAGTGCCCAGTTTGCCTCGATGTTGTATTACCTCCTGTTTATCAGTGTGAGCAGGGACATCATGCGTGTGCAACATGTTGGACAAAAGTACTGACTTGCCCTTTATGCAAACGTCCTCAATCGTGCACTCGCAACTATATGGCAGAAGCTTTGGTTGAACAGGTATTTGTAATAAATTTCTTTAATTGAAATAATAACTACCATTAGTTAACATTTTCTAATTCCAAATAAATTTGGAAAATTATTTTTATTTCATTTACTTTTAAAAACCTGCAATGCACGTTTATGTTATTTCTAAATTGAAAATTAGTTTACAAACGTTAAACTGTACTGCACAGAATCTTTCTTTCCTCTTTCTTGTCCTATCGTCATCACACACACCACACACACACACACGCATACGCACGCGCACCACGTGCACACCACGCACACACCACGCGCTAACCACGCACGCACACACACCAGATGCCCTGATGATAAAGAAGAAAGACGATGCGCTGACGTACACGGACATCCTCAAAAGAATGAAAACTGACCCTGAGCTTAAGGATCTGGGCGAGAATGTCCCGCTCATCCGGATGACAGCTGGCGGCGATCTCCTTCTATAACTGAAGCGGTCTGCTGGTGGCCAAACAACAGGTTTTCAGTCTTGTGTAAAGAAGCTGTTTGGATCGAACGTCGATGTGAGGGCGCTCACTCACACCGTGACCATTGATGTGAAGGACCTGGATGAGGTCACAACTAAAGACGAAGTGCATAGATCTCTGCTGGACAAACTTCCCGAAGTCAGTGATTTCCCAGCTTCTGTGGTCAAATCTCTAAGACCAGCCTATGGTGGAACACAGGTAGAAATAGCCTTCCTGTCATGGTGGCTAACAAATTGTTGGCCATCCGAAAAGTAAGAATAGGATGGGTGTACTGCACTCTGCGTGAGAAGAGGGTGTTACAGATGTTTGGATTTTGGACACCTCGGAAAAGCTCACATGACCTGTCCAACTTGTGCATGAATTGTGGTAGTGATGATCACCTTGCTAAGGCATGCACAAATGACGCAAAGTGCTTACTTTGTGAAGAAAACGAGAAACAAGGCAGACAGGCTAGTGGGTGCAGCAGTTGTCCATTGTACCAAAAAGCACTGAAAGCAATAACCGATAGAAAGTGAGAATTATAACAACTCGATCTCAACCATTGCACAGTCGCCCAGGATATCTTGGCACTGTCGGTAAGGGAATGGGAATCTGATTTAGCAATAATATGCAAACAGCATAGAAATCGTGAAGATGTAGTGTGGGTATCCGACCTCCACAACCAGGCGGCAAACTGGGCCTGTGGAAAACACACATTCCAGCAAGTAATGATGAGACCCGGAGCTGGATTTGTCTGGGTAAAAATCAATGGTGTTTACATTTATAGCTGTTATTCCTCACCAAATGCGACAATGGACGAATTTCAGCAGTTCCTCGACCGCTTAGTTTATGACGCAAGATGACAACACCCCTTGGTGATAGCGGGAGACTTCAACGCCTGGGCGGTTGAGTGGGGTAGTTCGTCCACTAATGAGCGAGGTCATGCGGTTCTGGCATCCCTCTCCCTTCTGAATGTAGAGCTAGCCAACCAGCACAGGAGACATACACACCTTCCGCAGAGGGGGCGTGGGATCTGTTGTGGATCTGACGTTCATGTCAGATAATCTATTGAGAATGGGAGTGACCTGGAGAGTTAGTGAACACTATACCCATAGTGACCACCAGGCACTGTGGGTGTTTGTGAGAGGTGAAAAATCAACGGAGGGATAATTTTGCACCGAAATATCAACCAGCTGGGTGGAAAGCAAAAGCGTTTCATGAAGTTTCCCGACTGTGTTTGGAGACGATAGTATCAACAGGCACCGCAGATGACAAAGCTGGGCAGGCTATGAAATGGGTAACCAAAGCCTATGATGCGGCTATGCCTAGACGGGGTGCAATCATTAGACGCTCACCAGTTTACTGGTGGAGTGAGGAAATCACCCAATTACGCCGGAAGTGTCTTCGAGCCAGAAGACAGTACCAGAGAGCTTGTGGCAGAGACAACTTTCTTCAATTTCAAAAGCAATACAAACTCGCTCGAAGCCAGTTGAAGGTAGAAATCCGCAAGAGCAAACACTTATGCGCTAAAAGCCTGTCTGACAGGGTGGAAAAGGACCTGTGGGGTAGGCCGTACAAGACGGTCATGAGTAGGTTAAGAGAGTGTCACCCATGTTCTCCAACTTGCCCCAATATGTTGCTGAGAATTGTGACAGCCCTATTCCCGAACCACCCCGGTGAACCCGTTAATATAACGTTACCTGAGCTAGAAATAATTCCTCCAGTCACGCAAGGAGAAATTCTGCACGCAAACAGCAGAAAACCGGCAACACAAGCTCCCGGACCGGATAAAATTCCCGATATTGCCCTCAAGACAGCGATACTCACCCTCACCAACATCTTTGTGGTTATCTATTCTTGCTTGAGAGAAGGGGTATATCCAGAAAGATGAAAAAACAGCGTCTGGTGCTCCTCCCTAACAGGAATAAATCTCTTGAAGATCCATCGTCTTACCTGCTACTGTGTATGATTGACACAGCTGGCAAGGTTCTAAAGAGAATTATTAGTACCAGACTTTAGAATGCTATAGAGGAAGGAGGCGGCCTTTCGGAAAATCAGTATGGTTTCCGCAGAACCTGCTCGACAGTTGACGCCATCCAGCTTGTCATTAACACCGCCCGGCAACCAATTGGAGGAAGTGGGTGGAAAGGAGGCCCAAAACAGCACTGTGTTGTCGTTACGTTGGACATTAAGAATGCATTCAACTCGGCCGGGTGGAGTAATATTCACCAAGCTCTCCGCCGATTTAAGGTGCCAACGTACTTGAGGAAGATTGTGGCTGAGTATCTTAGTAACTGAGCCCTGGTTTACAACACAGATAATGGGCCGAGGGTACACAATGTCACCGCTGGCGTCCCGCAAGGGTCAATGTATGACGAGGTACTTCGGCTTCCCCTTCCAGAAAGCATCAATATTATTGATTTCGTGGACGACATTGCTCTCCGCCATTGTGAAATATATTGAGGAGATTGTGTGCATTTACAACGAACTGATCTCTATTGTCAGTTGGTGGTTCAAGTCCTCAGGGCTGCAGTTAGCTGAGCACAAGACTGAGGTTATCCTGGTCACTAGCAGGAAAAGGAGAGAAACCACCACCGTGTTACATCCCAGCCGTTGACCAAATATCTTGGCCTCATGATTAACGCCCGTCTGACGTTTGCTGACCATCTGAAGTACGCCAACAATAAAGTGGCGATAGTTAATGCGGCACTTTCAAGGCTAATGCCCAACATAGGGCCCTGTCAGAAGAAACGGAAGCTTCTGTCCTTGGTTGTCAGGTCATTTTCCTCTATGGTGCCCTAGTATGGGCCAACTCCACGTCAACAAAGAGCTACACCCGAGGGATGACGTCAGTGTACAGGTTATCAGCATTGCAAGTAGCTTGTGCATTCTGCACTGTGTCAAACGATGCAATATGTGTCATTGCAGGGATGCCTCCTATTGATATCTTGGCGCAAGAGATATGGAGGCGATACCACATAGAAGAGGAGAACCCAGACTGCTCGCCAACACTGCTCGAAGGCAGGACCGCTGCGACAAGGTCATTAAAGGAAGATGGACATTATTTCCTCCATTGCACCATGGATCAACCGTAAACAGGGCGAAGTAAATTTCTGCTGTTGTCTGGACACGAATGCTTTCTGGCATATCTCCATAGGTTCAAGCTGGAGGATACCCCCTTCTGTCCGTTATGTGAACCTACTGTCGAAGACGCCAAGCATGTGTTCTTCCAGTGCCCGCGATTCTATCTGCAGCGACGGCACATTATGAGTATACTCAGGATCGACCCGCTGACACCCGAAGCAATGGTTCCTCAGCAGCGTCATGGGGCTCGTCAATTAAGTCATTTTCTTCGGCTTGGCTTCTCATAGTTGCCTGATGTGGTCCTCCGGTGAAGCTCTCACTGGAACTCCCCAGCAGTTTGAGCGGTCCGTTAATATATTGTCATGGTAATTGTGGAAATCTTTCTGGAAGCTTTTAGAAAGGAAGCTTCCAGGGCTGTATCAACATATTTCACATTCCGTAATATGAAAGTTTGCCCGTTTGTTAGAGCTTGGAGTCCACATGGCAATGACATAATTTATAAGAAAGTAGAGTATTGCCATTTTAATGATGGTTTATCACAGCCATTCAGCCCACTCCGCCCAACCTGTTCTTTCCATTCTGGATTTTCTTGTGCTCCTCCCTCTTCTTGCCTTCTCCTCCTTCCGCTTTGCCCGTTCCTTTATCTCTTTCGTTCATTCTGCTCCACCTGCTCCTTTCACTCCACTTGCAATCCGTGTCTCATCTTGTTCTGTCATTTTATCCCATCCCGCCCTGCTCAGCCTCGCGTCACCCAATGCCATCCATACACATGGGGGCTTGCATTTAACTAAATATTTTTAAAAAAATCGTAGGTAACATTTTGTGTCCCAACTACATTATTTTTGATTTTTCGGCGCTCAAAAGTATTCACGCTGAATTTTCAAGCAATTACTCCAGAGGTTCTAAAGTTTTTGTGGCACGTTAAAATTTACGAACTTTCTCTTTTAGTTAATAAAAACATGTGGCACACACTTACATTCACGCTCCCTCCCTCACTGCATATGATGGGCGAGAGCCTGGGTGTGTATGAGTGTGGGGAGGAAGATTTTGATGTGATCAATATAATACTATTGATACATGTGAGTATTATTGATACACATATCAGTTGTATAAGATTTAATAGTTACAATATTTTTCAAAATATTGTGCACTAGTATAACTCCTTAGTATTCGGTATCTCACTTCAACCACTCCGCATTATTTAGCAAATAGTGGGTATTGTTTATATTTGAAACGTTGTATTGCCCCTTGCCTGAGGTAGGTAACCCATGTAACCACACCCAAGGTGGGACTCGAACCCTCTATCCTTCCCTCCGAGATCTCCATGGCACTACTGGCTTAGCGATCTCAGCTAATCGGATCTTTTTTTATTGTTGTTATTATTATTATTATTATTATTATTATTATTATTATTATTATTATTATTATTGATATTGATGTATTATCATCTATTTCTCTCATGATCTTTCCAGGTCATGATGCCTTATGTGTAAACAAACAAATATTAATGAATGTTTTTTATAATTTATAGGTTCCATTGCCATGTAGATACCATATTGAAGGGTGCAAAGAAACTGTGCAGCATAGTAGTAAAGTTATTCATGAAGAAAATTGCTCGTATCGTATGTATCAGTGTCCGGTTCCAATGTGTAACCAGGCTCTCAGTTATCCGAATATGTGTAAACATTTTAAAAAGCATCATAAGAATATTTTACACCATGAAGGACATTCTGTTGTTGGCAAAGGGTATGTTGCTACTGTACTAAAATTGTTGTAATTTTTCAAGTTAAGATTGTCACTGGCAATTTTTTTTTTTATTTTTAGAGAGAAATTCTGTGATGTTCTGTACAAAGAAGCATTGTCATCATCTCTAGTTCATGCTTTTGACATAACCAAATGGGGCTTATTTTTTCTACGAGAAGTTGCTGTTGGTCATTCAACTGCATTTTTTGTGCAGGTAAGTTTCTGGGACATTATCAGCTCTGAATAACTTAGTTCCTACCTTTTACATTTTGACATTTTGCAGGTCATGCCTGCAGTATCAGATCAAGCAGTATATTTCTATCATCTGGAAGTTTGTGATCATCATGACTGCCGAAAAGAGTGTTTCAAAGGTCGTGTATTTCCTATGTGTAAACCTTGTCAAGATATTATTAATCAAGAAGAATATTTGTGTTTATCTGAGCTGATTTTGAAGACAGTGAAGAAGGCTACTCCTTTAAAGATAGTTGTAACAATATGGCAATTAAAGCCTTCATTTACACTTAGCTCTTAGTGATCAGACATTCCTTAATTTTATGTTGTACATTATTTCTTTAGTGAGTTTTCTAGAGGATTGATATGTTCTACAGACCTTCTTGTAAATTCTAAATAAAATTGTGTTCTGTATTTTCTTCCCCTTTCTATTATAAAATGACATGACTAAACTTATCCCTTTTACCAAAATTGTTTCTTATCTCCTGTCCAATCTTTAATAAGAAAGTGGAAGGTGTTACAACACATACTCATTCTTATTATTTGTAATGGTAAGCTGTGAGAATATTTTGTGCATTGAACTTGATAGTATGTTGTTTTTTTTGCAACCAATGCCATTTTACATATTGATCGAACTCCTGGTCCCCAACTTACATTAATTCTGGGACTGGGACTGGGACTGGGATTTGAACTTAGGCATGTAGGTTGACATGTTCAATGTGGTAACCATTACACCAACATGTTTATCAGACAGGAGACCCAAGCTGTATCAAGCTGGAACAGCCATGCCAACACACCCAAATGAAACGTGTCAAATAATTCATTGCTAATTAATTATTTTTGTAGCGAAAATGGGTGTGAGCTGGCATCACATGATGCCAGCACACAAGTTAAATTCGAAAAGTAGCTCGATGGAAACCCTGATGATTTATTACTAATTAATTGCCACGTATTTTTGTGGCAAAAACAGCTGTGAGCTGGTTTGACACAACGCCAGCACACAAGTCAAATTCTAATCAAAGTTCGACGGAAACCCTCAAATGTTTTATTACTTAGTAAATGTCATAATGTGGAATTAATTGCCTTGCATTTTCATGGTGAAAACTGGTGTGGGCTGACTTGTGGCTTGTCATGATGCCAGCACAAGTTAAATTCACGTCCGTTTAGCTGGCAAAACTATTTCCACTAAACACATTTTCTTTATAACCAGAGTTGTGTGTGTGTGGGGGGGGTATGGGTGTGTTTTTAATTTTCAAATATCCAAAAATTATTTTTTTCTCAAACTGTTTTTCCAAGAATTGGTGGCTTTGCAGGCATAATGTTATGCAGGCAAAGCCAATTCAACAAAAATATTTTGCCCTATTTTTGTGCTTTTCTAATATAAAAACTTTTTTTTTATTGCTCTTATCCTTTTCGAAAATTTAAATAAAATTCTTTTGGAGGTCCCAGATAGGCGCAATACCAATGTGTAAGAAAACAACTCGTAGAAAAAAATACCCTGCAAAATTTTATTTTCTTGACACAATGACCACATAAGGACATTAGTTGGAATCGTTTTACAGTGGTCCACATAAATATTGGGACACCCGTAAATTTGCGAATATTAAGTTATGCCGAAAACACGTATAAGAGGAAAATACTTATTTCATGAAAACTATAATTTGAATAAAGTCGAGTGTGAAGAGAGGGGGAATCTGTAAAATAATTTATTTTAACAATATATTACATCAAAATGAGTAGTTTTAATATGAAAGGATCAAGTTCGACATCAACAAAAGTATTGGGACACTGAATGTCAGGATAATTTGAGTGCAAAATATAGAGTTGAGTGAGCGTGGGAAAACGGAACAACTTTCCGAAACCTTGAAAAGGGCTCAGTTACTTTCTTAGTTGCGTGGGAACCAGAAGGAAGGACAATGGTGCTCAGACAAAAAAAAAATGTTAGCTTTAATACGCGTCAGTTGGTGATATTCCAGCATGAAAAAGGAAATAGCATCAGAAAAATTGCGAACATGAAATGAAATGAATACACTGTTGTTCTTTTCGAATGAAAAGAACAGTGTATAATATTATTAAATGTACAAAAAGAAGACAGGATTGAATATAAATGTCAAACGGGGCGACCTAGAACTTTTTCTTCCAGAGAAGAAAATTACATTTTAAGAAAAAATCTTTTATTATAGCGACACAGATAACTACTGAAGTGGAAACTGAAATTGGAAAACGTGTGCATCCCGAAACTGTTTGGCCTGTTTTGCATAGAGTCAATTTCCACAGCAGAATCGCCAGACGAAAACCGCACATCAGTGCAGTTAACACCAAGTAAAGAATAACGTTCGCGAATGACCACATTCTGAAGGACGAAGACTCGTGGACACGGATGATCTTTGCAGACGAGAGCAAATAAAACTTGTCTGTTTCGGATGGACGAAATACCGTGTGGCAGAGGCCCAATGAGGAGCTCCGAAAGATTAGTGTTAAACCGACAGTAAAACACGGCGGTGCAAGTGTAGTGGGGGAATTAGTGTTTTTGGACAAGATTATGGACCAACATGTATATTTAAACATATTAAAGGACAATCTCAAGAAGAGTGCAGAAAATTTAGGACTTTCTATTACAATTCAACCATGACAATGGCCCAAAGCACACTGCCCATCTTGTGAAGCTGTGGCTTTTTTATAATTGTCCCAAAGTGCTCCATCCTCCTCTACAAAGTACAGACATAAATCCCATTGACCATCTGTGGGCAAAATTAGAAAATGAAATACGCCAGAGCCCTATTATTATCAAAGAACATCTGAAACAACGAATACGGGAGGATTGGGGGAAGCTTTCCTCGGATTATACCCGAAAGTTAGTAGAAAGTATGCCAAAAAGGTTCAAAGATGTCATTAAAGTTAAAGGTGGGCCCACAAGATATTAGTAAGTATTTTATTCAAATTTTAGTTGTAAAAATTACCAGTGTCCCAATTTTGTTGAATTGCCAAAGGAGCAAATAGTTTTGTGATATGTAAATACAGACTTTATTTTTTAATTTGCTTAGTTTTTTAATACTATCATTTTTTAATAATAATAATAATTTATTGAGTCACATCATTTATGTGATTATTCTTCGTTATTTGGTTTCATCATTAAAATGTTTTATAACATTTAATACGATTTTTATTGAAGGATATATTACAAAATTACCCCTGTCCCAATATTTTTGTGGGCCACTGTAAATTGCCTAAAGAATTCTCTGAAAGGTAAGTGGTTCAAAAATTTAAGAAAACAACTATAGCGGCTCACTGAATGATGAAGCTATGTTTTGTGTTTATTTTAAATTTTTTGTAGATGAAAGTTCGCGAATAATGAAAGGATTTGTTTCTTATGAGATTTTGCCATTCTCTAGCACCACTAGTTTCGAAAATTGAACAGAATCGTTTATCAGACCGGACTACCGCACGGTCGGCGAATAAGAAAAACTCTCTTCGAAGCAAAACTATCACTCGAAATAAATTTTCTTTACATATCACAACACATTCCATTACACAACTATTGTTTTTGTATTTTTCACTTGCAATACTACCCATAACTAGTGGTGCTACAATAGCACATACTTTCCCACGTTATTGGAAACAGCTGCATAATATTGAAATTTGCACTTTCTGCGCTAAGATCTTACCTATTATACTTGGGTTTTTATTTCTTGGCGCGTGGGGTCTTGTCTTCAGGATGTATTTTTGATTTCAGGATGTATTTCATCTCACAGTATTTCACGTCCGTTTTCGATCGGGCCTCTAGGAGTCGCATGATCGCCAGCACTGCTCGATACAGTCACGATCATGGAGTCCTAGCGGTATGACAGAAAACGACGCGAAATACCGTGAGATATTCTGTCCTGAAGACAAGACCCCACGCGCCAAGAAAGAAAAACTCAAATATAGTTGAAAACGTCAATTCAACCAAGAAGCGAACAACTCACTGTTTCAATCGTAGTGTTGTCAGAACTATATGAATTCTACAACTGCATAAAAATATAATACAAAAGTTTTGTAAACTTGTTTTGGAAAAAGAAGCCTGATACCCCAGACAATATAGAAATGCATTTCATTAGGGCCATGATTAGAGAAGAGAATTCTCAACGCATGCAAAAATACTCTACTCACCACAAATGGCATAGCATTTGTTGCGAAAACTAAATATTTTCACGCAAATATCAACATAAATTTGACAACTATAACTCCTTTTCATACAGCTACATCAAGTCACAATAATGACACGCAATTCACGGAAATTCGCGAGCGCGAAACGGAATTCCATTGTTGCATTCCCCGTGTTGTCGATATTCTTCCAGAGATAATTTTTACTTTCCCGATATACGTACGTATATACGTGCCGTGATAAACGAAAAAGTGGATAAAACCAGTTGCTACATTAAGAAAAAAATGTGTAGCCAGAACCCCTGTTTTGTATACCTGCGATTTTTCTCAGAGCGACTCTCAAGGAAACTCAAATCCCATCTTCGCGATGGAATACGTCACGGCATTTCGCGTCTTTTCTCGGTCTTGCCGGTAGAAGCCGCATGATCGCAAGCAGTGCTTCATACGGCAGCGATCGTGTGAAACCTAGCGGAACGACTGAGAAAGACGCGAAATACCGTGACATATTCCATCGCGAAGATGGGATTTGAGTTTCCTTGAGAGTCGCTCTTAGAAAAATCGCAGTATAAGTCCTTGATACCGAAAAACAAATTTAAAGCAATACGTCTGTCCGTCCGATGTATGTGAACAACACTAGCACTTAACCTACACATACGATTTTTTCCAAATTGAAGAAGCCCCTTTTCATCTGGCCTGAGTCGAAGCTCTGAGATTTTGAAAACATTAAGTTTTGGGGGTATTTTACACGAAGCCCCCCGGATATTTTCAAACTTTCTCAAAAACGGCTCCAAATTTTTTCTTTAAATTTCTTGTAAGAATAGAGTAAAATACACTTATTAAGGTGGCATAAGTCCGATTTCACGGTTAACTTTGAAATTTCGAAAATTGCAAAAGTTTGAATTTTATTCGGCGTCTTCCTCCAATTACAAAATTACAGATAGAGATTTTTTCTTCAAATAAAATTTATTCTTCATAGTGAGTTCATTTTTAAGGGCTATTACATTTTTTTGAAAATTTTAGAAGTTTTAACGCAATATATTGCATGTAAGACGTGCAATTTAAAAAACTACAAAAACAAGATTTTCTCAAAAACCGCTCCAAATTTTTTCTTCAAACGTTTGAAACAGTTAGTGTTTATTGCACTCTTTAATATGACATTAAGTTTAATTTGAGATATTTTTTTGTTTTTTCAAAAATTACACATGTAATTTTGTTTGAAAGATATCTCGCATCTTTAATATGCTCATTACCAGCAATTTATAAATATTATTATACATATGATTGTAAGTACTTCAAATGTCTTAAATGAAGCCTTTTGAAAACTCAAAAATTGTATGAATAAATGAGCTTCAAATTTCGTATTTTTGATTTCCCTGAGACTCCCTCCGTCGCCGCGCAGCACTAGACAGCGCCACTTTGGGTGCCCAACCACACTTTGGTTGCACATACTTCCCGTGTGAAATCGAAGGGCCAAAGAGTAAATGCAGTAAACCCAGTTAACATAGGCAAGATCCAAGAGCGTGGTGCAATTCGTGGCAAGGCACCAGACATCGGAGAGAACACCGTTTGGACGCTCTTTGGCTTCAGTACGATTTCATATACATCGATTTTGTTTTTCTTAAGGTATTATGAGATCTTATTCGATTATCTGGGGGTTTTGCAACGTGCAACCTAAGCACAAGCAGCCACTGCCTCAATGAAAATTTGTATCAGAAGAATTATTATTATCATTTAAAAGAAGTAGTTTTCACGGTGGGATATCTGCAGCTCAAGTTGTATGCAAAGACACAATCACAAAATTAAAAATTAAATTTAGTAAAATAAATATGAGTGATGGTAAACATGTTCTAGTTAATTATGCAAAATTATTAGCATTTTGAAAAAAATATACTTATTACGAAAATATGTATAATATGCGTCATTAAATCATGTTTAAATAATTGGAAAATAGTGTTTGTTGTGCATACTAAGTGAGCATACATTCTGACTATTGGGGGAAATTTGCATGGAAATCTGGTTCCTAATGATCGAGGTAGGGCAAGGCAGGGTAAGTCGGAACGGTGATCGAGAACGTGAAAAGGACGGGCAGCGTGGAATCGGGTGGACAGAATGGTCGGGATGTAGCAGAGGCGCGCCGTTGCAGGGAAATCGGGCAGCGGGAGGACGAGCTAGGCGAAGCGGTGAAGGACGGCGGAGGATGGGACAGTGCGGACTGGAGCACGACGTAGAGACGATGATGGGGACGTAAAGATCATATATATCATCACACTGTTTATCGAATTCATTCCCTTTCGAATCTAATAGACGATTATGTTAAAAAATAGTACGACTCATTGAGTTGACGTATAAAAAACGCGATCACTTTCGAGGTGAATCTGAAAGTAATTACGATGCCCACCCCACAAGACACGAGATCATTACTCTTCCCCAGGTAACACTCAACTGATCTCCATTAAATCAGTCTCAAACTTAGACGCGCCTCGATTGAACGAATTTCATATGTGTACAGGATGTTGTGCAGGACTGCCTCCAGGCCAAAATATAGATTATGCATCTGAGAGGAAACATAGAGCGACGTATTTCAGCAGTCCCTCCCCCGCTAGAAAGGGAATCATGCGCCGACCTACACGTCAGCTTGCCGAGGTACACGTGAGCTTGCCCTCTCCAACTATCTCCACCAGTGGGGCACAATCCTACCCGGAACAAGCTCCAAGCTTCCGACTGGTCTCCCAACAACACATTCACACTCACATCAATGTACATGTGAGTGTGTTGGTATTTAAGGGGGCAAAAGGGACCAATGGTGAGGAAGGAAAGAACGCGCGCGGTACGTGGCCCGTTTGTTAGGGTTCTGTTCTGGTATTCGCCTGGTATTGATCGGAGGATCCACAGCAAAACCGACCATAGCAGCCGACATAGCATAGAATTCTTCTCGAGAGAGCGGCTTAATTCGACCTAACTAACTAGCTAGTATTGAAAATCCACCACCATCAGGACTTTAATCCCAGGTCAGAGCCACTGCAGATTCAACAGTTACTTATTCAGCCGGTCACGTCATTTGATAAGGTCATTAGTCCCGTAAGTGTAGAGTTTTTATTGCGGGAGGTGGCGGTGATCTTTTCTCCCCGGATGGCGAGATCTGGATCCGGCACCCGTCGGTTTGCGGGTTTTTTCCCAATCAGGTATAACCCTCCACCGATGCACCGCCCCTGCCGGGACAAGCTCTACAGTCCAACTTTTATAACTTTGCCTCTCAAGGCCTGTCTTCAAGATGGAATATGTTGCGGTATTTCGCGTCTTTCTCTGTCGTGCCGCTAAATATCACATGAACGCGACCGTATCAAGCAGTGCTTGCGATCATGCGACATTTAGCGGCAAGAGCGAGAAAGATGCGAAATGCCGTATGATATTCCATCGTGGCTACAGGGGCTTGAGAGGCAAAGTTATAAAAATCGCACTATAAGCTCCCGACTGGTCTTCCGGCATGCGTGGTAGTGTAGTGCGTATAAGTGTAAGGGTGTGTAAGTATGGGGACAGGATACGACAAGGAAGAGGAAGGAGAGATCGCACGCCAAACGTGGCCCACGGGGCACTGCTCCAGCATTCGCCTAGTGTTGATAGACAACACAGAAGACGACTCAGAGAAGGAGGCCGCTAGAATTCTCTTCCAGACAGTGGCTGAATTCAACCTAGCTATCAGTGGCGTAGCGTGACTCGTGCATTTGGCGATGCTCAATAATAACGCGAACTGAAGACATCATGATCTCTAAAGTCCTCTAGAAACTATGTTATCGAAACAAATGTTACAATACTTCAACATATTCATGTCAGGAGACTTCTTGAAAGCAAATTATGCAATGGCTCAGCCAGTGGCGACTCCTGCTCAGTGAGCTTGACGATGCGATCAGTTTAAAGGTTTAAACCATATATACTCTCTGGTTTAAACAAGGTAGTCAAATTAAGGTATCTAATCGACATCGTACTATTCATGTGTTCCGTAGTACGATGTACAAAGTACCTACTGTACATTTTTTGAGAATTGCTAATTTTGCATTGCTTGCACTGACAATAAACAAAACAATAATAGATAAAAGAACATTTGGCTGATTTTAAGGACAGGGTTCGGCTCACTAAAACAACGGCGCACGGTTCACTTGCGCATGGTTCACTCGCGCGGACCACGAGAACGAATCACTCAGGGAGCACTGCTTGCATTGTGCATTGTGCGGTGTGGTGCGAATGTGTAATGGAGAATTACAATGGTTAAATGCATAAAATGCATTGCATGCATAATGTTAAATGCATAAAATGCGTTGGTAATTAAACGTTGGACAGACTCAAGGATGTTTTATGTTAACGCGAGGGCCGAAGGCCCGAGCCTCGTCCTCAACTTGGACACGGGTAGCGAAGCGTCACGATTCCACACGAAAGTGCGTTGGCCACGTGGCCGTGTGCACACTGTGGCGGCGCCGCGAGTGACTCGTTCGGAACCGAATCGTGCGCGTCAATAGGAGCCGAACCCTGTTCTTAAAATCTACCGAACATTTGAACATGAACAATATACCTTATTGTTTAATTGGAAATTAATTTCCCGTTATCTTTTAGCGTACTTGAGAACTAAATACATTTTTTAATACCTTTCATAGAACATTGGATAGTTTTCACTCACCGTTTCTTGCCTCTTGTAACTCATCCACTTCTGCAGACCATATAGTCACCATGTCGCATCTTTTCGCATGCAAATTGTTGGATTCTAATTTTCGCGTTACAGTTTCGAAGTTATGATTTTTCTTTGTGGAAGTATATGTTACACTCTCTAACGCAATTTAAAAAAAAATCAGCACTTTCGCAACAACACGCAACACAATACACAATTTACACGTGGGAAAATTGGCTTCTCAGAATGATAATAAGTTGCGTAAGAGTTTCTTGTCAAAACTGACAACCTAGTCTCGTAAAGTAAATCACGTTTTGGATGAGTACTGTTGGCAAACATGCGTGCATATGTAGTGCGGTCAATAGGCACCTCTCCCAGCCCGCTCTGGAATTCTCCCGTCTTTAGCATGTGACCACTGGGATTCCCAGACCTTGTACTGAAAGAAGAGGAGTACTAAGAGGAGGCGATGGAGAAGCGTTTGGAGGGGGGATGCAGAAGCAACCAATGAGAAGTCGAGAGATGCGACAGCCAGCGTCACATCAACGTCGGCCGAAACCTCGCATCTTGCACGCAGCTCATGGTGAGAGTTCAATGGCCTCGGATACGGAGTGAGGCCGTCGAAGGGATGTTATGGGCCTATTACATCCACAAACACCTAGCGGAAAGGGCAGGGGAAAAAACGAAAGGTACAGACGGAACAGAGAGATATACTTGAGGAATATATTTTTTTAAGTTTTAAAAGAACAGAATAACTTAGGGATGCGACACATTACTCGCATCCATTGAGCCTACGCCAATGGGCTCAGCTTTAATTCTCATTCGCGACTGGCAATGAGATCCCTTGTGAATTTATACATTTCAAACCAAAATAATATTTAATATATTTAAGTAAGAATTCATCTTCTTAGATATTAATTAAGAATTAGTAGACAAGCACTATTTCTACTGTTTGTGCTCATTACCAAGCACGGAATCACGAGTGAAAAAGGAAAATACTTCACCTCAAGTGTGCCGCGCTCTCGTGCGCAACCGAACACCTTGCTTACAAGCCTTTTCTTAGTCATATGTTAGCAGTCTCGGGACTCGGGAATCTCGTGGATCTCGGGAATCTCGGGATTCTCAGGAATGAAGCGGGCAGGGGAGTACCTTGCCGTCTGAGTATGCCTCATTGCTCGTCGCAATCTCGCGGTAGATGCTAGAGGCATTTTAACGTCCAAACAATCAGAGGCCAGCTTGTAACAACACGCCGAATTCAATCGAAGGAAATCACTTTAAAATTAATACAATACGTGTTTTGCTCATTGTGTTTCACTCACTTGGAAGATTATCAATATAATTTTTAGGGTTCTTTGATTAATATTTTAAATAGGGATGCTCTGCATCTTAGCGTCCCGTGGCGCTACGCCATTGCTAGCTATGTGGTTAGTGTCGAACATCCTGCCTCCGCCGGGACTCGAATACTAAGTCTAACCTCTCGGACAAAGGCTCTGCAGTGAAATGAGATGATGCCCTGAGCCACCTATTCTGCGATTTCTCTAACTTTGCCCTGAAGGCCACTCAAATCCCTTCTTCGCGATGGAATATGTGACGGGATTTCGCGTCTTTCTCGGTCTTGCCGGTAGAAGTCTCATGATCGCAAGAATTGCTTGATGCGGTCGAGATCATGCGAATCCTAGCGGAACGACTAAGAAAGATGCGAAATACCGTGACATATTCCATCGCGAAGATGGGATTTGAGTGGCCTTGAGGGGCAAAGTTAGACAAATCGCAGTATAAGCTGGACAGACAGTCACATCTTATAAACAATATTGTGAAACAAATTAATACATTTCTTGGTTTTTGATTTATTCAAAAAGTGAAAAATTAAGTGGTAACCACTAAGTATAGGAAAATAATAGCAAATTACACAACATTTTATCATACAAATGGCAAAATGTTTTTTCACAAAAAGAACCATCATTAGTACATAAGGTAATGTTGAAATTAGCTAATCTATTTTAGAAGAAGGTTCAGTCTTGGCATGTTTATTTTCAAGTGAATCATCCAGCACTGCACGATGATCTTCTACAACACCCATAGTAATTTCTGCTGCAGCAACTTCAAGAAGCCCATGTGGAGTCAGGTGCATAAGATTAGAGCCAGCAACAAATAGATTTTCAGCTACATTAATTGTGTCTCCAGCAACCGCGCCTGCTGGTTCTCCATACCTAGATCCGATAAATATTTATTTGAGTTAGAATACGCCTATTTGAATATGTATTTAAAAAATACTAAGTACATACGAAAATGTCATCAATGATCAGATAAGAAATACATAAACTTTAGAGAACTTTAAACTTAAAAAAAATAATAGGAGAAAGGATAAAAGCAAAAAAGTCTTAGAATTATTAATCATTTAAGAAATATACAGTTTAAATCGTTAGTACTCACTTATGTTCCACTATCTTTACTGTGTTAGTAGATAAGCTTTGAGCTAATATTCCTCCTGCATTTACAAGACCACCAAACACTGTTGCTACACCTCCCACTGCTCCTGCAGCAACTAGAAAGGCATTATCTACCTTTTTTGAGGCTTTCTCCTCACTGTATTTGAAAGTAACGGATAGTAACTGGGTTCCTTTGCTGTGGATGCGAGGTGCCAAGTAATGACCAACAGCATGAGATGCATGGTCAATCTGTGATACTGAAAAAAACAAAACAAAAACGAATCATACATTTTTGTAAAGAAAATCAAAACAGAATTTAATTAGCATCTTCATTTTTTAAGTAATTCTCATTTTAATTCTGTGCTTAGACTGTTCTGGACTTCTAATCCCCATCTGTTCAATAAGTGGTGGAATTGGATCGTGTTCTTAGCTTCAGATACATAAAAAAATATAAATCATATTTGTAAATACTGTTAATGAAAGAATTCATGTTGAAGAAGAAAGTCCAAATAGAGTTTCAATGTAATTTAACTCGAAAAACTGATAAAATAACATGAAGTACAACAACTATAGTTGGCATAGCGAAATTGTAAGCATCAAGATCACGAAAAGCGATTGCAATGTGGCACTGGCCCACTCTGTACTAGTCGCTTCTCCTTCCTTTCCTTGCTCATTACTGTAGGACGTAGAAATCCATTTGATCTCGGGGCGAACAACTGGCATATACTTTTTTAAATTTACTTTTTCTCATTCGGTCCGAGGTCTTTCGAGGATTTTCAATTTTACATACTGACATTTTTGGTTTTGATCATTCCTTGAAAATTGAGATTAATTTTCTCTGATTTATTTTTAATTATTTGGTTTTTAGATACTATTAAAATGTAATTTTATTTTTTGTGGATACATTGGAAGAATATGAATATAGGATAGGGTATACCAGTCATCACTTTCATTTGATACCGAAAACATTGTTAGCAAGAACATGAAGAAAGCCCATATTGCTCACTGATCGTCGAGATGGTTTGATACGAATAATTAAAAGATCACATTCTTAGCAGGTGGGACTATATGTTTTTGTGATTGGAAATAAATGGTCTATATTAGAATAGCCTGATGGCCTGGGGGCTTGCATTTTTTGACGCAAACTATATCAAGATATTAAAATTGTGTTTACCTATGTAACTAGTAACATTTGCTGCACCTTTTGTAACATTTTTTGCTACTTTTATTCCTGACTCAACCTTTGGGTTTATCGTAGCCGGTTTTTCCTTAGGCTCTATGCGCTCCATTATTTTAGGTGTTCTTTTATTCATATATAAGCCTGCTCTTTCAGCACCACGGACCAATCCATTCGAAATAAACCGTGCCCCTGAATGAAAGGAAATGCACATCATTAATAAAATATTCACAGTGAAAAAATATCATAAATTAACATTTCACATGCTAACCCAGTTATGTTCGTAATACGTTTATTTCTTTCGTAATAAATTTATTACATCGTATTTGAGGCCATATTGTAACAAAGGATGGGTCATTTCAAATGGAGAAATACACTAAGCGTGTTCCTCAGAAAATTAGAAATAAATAATTCCTTTACCGTTTTGGCTTGAGAAGCATAGACTTCTCTAAAAAGTGTATTTCGTAATTTTCCAATTTCGTCGCAGCCTGTATATTACTGGAATTTTGTGCGCATTTCCAAGATTTGAAGCGCTGTCATAGACTTGGGAGGTAATTTACTTCGTTTTCGAGCAGCGAGTGCTCCGACTCATATTAAACACTACATTCTGGACTTCATGAAAGAGGAAGCATCAAGAAACTAATGTCCAATAAAGAAGCGTTTCTCAGCAAAATAACACAAAGAAATATTTGTTCATATAATTGGGGAAAAGAATACAGTCGTGTTTCTCCACCTGAAATGTCCATTCCTGTTTATATACCTTTAATCATTTTTTGGGAGAAAGACAGGCTACGTCCTTTACGTTCCGTAGGCTTTAATTGAGCCTGAGAAGGAGTTGGTTCCTCTGTTCCAGACAGAATATCACGCAGCATTTCATGTACAGAATCATTAGCCTTCTGTGGTAGAATAATTCCAACGGAAGCTCCTATAGCATATTTTAATTCAAATCACATATGCCCAACATTTCAGGGCAAAGAAATTGTAAATAATATTACCATCAGAATATTTTTATTGCACCAACAAACAATTAATGTTAAAACTGAAATTAAGAAACAAACCATTTCAGAGGTGCGTACTGGAAATATCTAAAGGTTGTAAGTCTGGTCATGACATTAACTACATAGATATAAAAATCTATGACATATTTAGATCAGATGAGATTGTTTTGTTGTTATTTATTGTCTTTAGTCAAGAAGCACAATGAAATGGAAAGGATATTTTTGTTCGAAAATCAAAGTTTTTAAGTTTAGCAGCAACTCAATTTCCAGGAAACATACCCTCTTCAGGAGATCGAAGATCAGGAAAAATGAAAGCTCCATACTCAGTTTTTAGACAAGGGGATACTCCAGGCACAAGAGGGTAAACCCAGTCGCCAGCTTGAAGGTACACCCTCGGCTTGTCAACTCCATCACCTTAAAACAGTTGTTATTCATTTCATCAAAGAGTTTATGTAGTAAAAAAATGTCTTGACTGTTTCTTAAAGTAGTACCTGGAAGTTCCACAATGTTGAGGGTATCTGATTCTGAGGTAGCCTTGACAGTACCATCACGAGAAATGAAATAAATGCAGACATTGGTATGTGTAAATAGGATATTACTTGGCTGAGCTCCAGTTTCCAGCTTATAATTTTGTAACGCGACATTAAGTTGTTCATACGTGAATGTATGAGATGGAGCCACAACACCGTTATCATTTATATTGCTGTTTGGCGTTACTTCCTCCTGAGAGAAAGGCTTTGTAGCACTTGTACATGGTTCGGTAGATGTTGGGCTCTCAGTAGATCTACATGAATCTCTCTTCCTAAAAATTAACAACGAAAGGTGAAAATGGATTAACATTGAGGTTTTTCAAAATCATTGTTTTTAGACAATGTTTCTGTACAATGCAAAACATACCTTTTCTTCCGTCTTCCTAGGGTCATCATAGAATGTACCTTTTTCCAGGACATGTCGATCAATTAGTATATTAATTCTCTCAATTTTTTTCAAGCCTTGAATAACGAGATGTGAGTATCTGAAAAAATAAATGTTACGTATACTAATGAGTTAGTACCATCTAAAACGGTCATGATTCTAGTTATGGAGCCGTCTGTAATGTAATAAATGAACAAGTTAACATTAAAGATACGGACTAATAATATTTCAATTTAATAATTTGCTGTAAGACTTTTGTTACAAAATGTGGCAGAGGCAGCAGAGAAGTCATCCCTCGAAAAATTTTGATAAAATAATTCACGATTATTTTGAAGATGAAAAGAATAGTATACTCAGTACATCTAAATTATTTAGCGTTCAAGGTAGTTGTGCAACCAAGCTGGGAGGGGGGGGGGGGCAACTCCAGGACCTCACTCTCCGCCTCAGAAGCCCATGACATGTATTCAGAAACACACGTTTTACTAATTTCCTAACGTAATGAAAACCATTATGTACCTCAGCTGAATGCGTTATACATAACAATAAACCGACAAATAAAAATACATTATAGTTTCAGACAGTGCGAATAATTTTTTATAAGAAAATATCAAGTCGATGGGATACTACTCGTATATTGCCAACCCGCACTATGGTTGCCTCTATAACATTATGTAAACAATTCATAACGCCCTTAGAAGGCAGCAATGCCGAACAAGAATGAATGAATAAATAAATAATAAAATTATCCCATATTACATTGAACCACGATAAGACCATGATGCTCTGATTACATCCGTCTCAATCTCTGAAAATTCGCCCTTCGCCACTCGCTACGATACTGTGTACAGCTGCGAATTCGCAACTGAAGCTTTGTAAACCTACAACGCAGCAAAATTGCTACCAAAAAACAGAACTACTATTTTTAGCAAGCTATTATTAGGCTGCTACCGGACACTAATAAAAACGTTAATAAATCCGACAGAATTGGTTGTTATTTTATTATCAATACTGTAAATACAAATCCGTAGCTCATTTACCTACGTTACTATTACATGGGAACGAAAATGACTATTATTCAAATGCTGCTAGCCACGTTTGATTGGTCAGATCATTCATCTATCATCTTTCTATAGTAAAAGAAAGGGGTATGGATTCTAGAGCACAACCAAACATGGGTAGATAATACTACCCCTACCCCATTCGTCATATCAAGGTCCCGACTTAATTGTGGCCACGATGTTTTTACTTTCCCGTATGTGTACATATATACGAAGTAATATATTTAGTACAGGGAAAGTTAAGTATTGCTGCGTGAAAAAACGGGGAATTTCCGGCAGAAAAAATTCATTGCCGGACCCTGATAAAGAAAAAGTGGATAAATCTAGTTGCTAAATTAAGAAAAAAATCCCCTAAGACGTCGTGTAGCCTGAATCCCTCTTTTGTGGGTCCTTGATACCGAAAAACCAATTGAAAGCAAAACGTCCGACTGTCCGTCCGTCTGTGAACACCTCTAGCGCCTAAACCAGGCGAACGACTTTTTCCAAATTGAAGAAACCCCTATCCATTTGGAGTCTAGTCGAAGCTTTGAGATTTTGAAAAACCTTTTTCTTCATTTGGAGGTACTTTATATGAAGCCCCCCCCCCCGGACGCTTTCAAAATTTCCTCCAAAACGGCTCCAAATATTTTATTTAAATTTCTTGTAGGACTAGAGTAAAATACACTTATTAAGGTGGACTTATATCCGATTTTCACGATTAACTCTGAATTTTCGAAAGTTGTAAAAGTTGGAATTTTTTCGGCATCCCTCCAACTACAAAATTGAAGATAAAGATTTTTCCTTCAAATAAACGTTGTTCTACATAGTGAGTTCTTTCATTAAGGTCATATTCATTCTATTGACAATTTTTAGTAGTTTTCGCGCAATATTACATGCACTATGTGCAATTTTAAAAAATTACAAAATCAAGATTTTCTCAAAAACGGCTCCAATTTTTTTCTTTAAACTTTTGATAGCGATATGGCCTAATGTACCCCATGAGATAACATAAACGTCATGTCGCTTTATTTCTTTTTGTTTTTTAATTAAAAAAATTATTTTTTTTACTTGTCTCTCACGTCGTTAATATTTCAATTAGCGGCGATTTGTTTCCATTATTATATTTATGAGTACATGTGCCTTAAAAAAGTACATGTGCCTCCGATAAAGTTTCTCAAAAACTCAACCGTTTTCTGTGACAACTTGCTCAAAATTCATTTTCAGAAACGCTCAAACAGCATTTTCTCTTAAATGACTCCAAATTGTTTCATCAAAATTTTCGAACGGATAGTGCTAATTGCACTGTTCAATATGATGTAAAGTTCATTTTGGGATATTTTTTTTGTTTTTTCAAAAATTACGCAAATGCAATTTTTTTGAGAGATCTCTCACATCGTTAATATGCACATTTCCTACAATGTATAAACATTATTTAATTTTGAACATACAGTGCTTTAAATGACCTCAAATAAAGTTTTTCGAAAACACAAATGATTTCTGTGAAAAAAGCTTCAAATTTCGCATTTACAGTAGCGCTTAAACGTCATTCTCTTAAAAATGGCTCCAAATTTTTCAAAGAAAATTTCCATTTAGGACGAGGTTTCACTGTTCTTTAGTATTCTTAAAATATTTTTTGTTCTGCTATTAAGAAGAAGTCGAAAAAGTAAGAAAATGTTTTAAAAAAGTAATTTGGGCGGCGATAGATGGTAGCTGGGAAGAGTATATGGCAAGTCCGAATAGCTAGCCGAGACCAAAGGAAATAGCAAACTAATACGGGAAAGTCTGTGCCATTTTGTAGCACCACTAGTTTTCATTCGAAACAAAAAAATATCATTCATAATTCATATTAAACGCTATGAGTCATTTCGTTTGCATTGAGAAATGTATTGTTTTTGTGGGGATTTTTTTAAAATACGGGACTCCCGAGTATCTACTTCCTTAGGCCTCTTATTTTCTCTGTGAGCCATGCTATGTTTTACTTTCCCGTATACTATACGTGCGTATAGTATATGAAAAGTTATGTAATAGTGCGAAAAAACGGCGGATTTTCTGCAGAAAAAAACTTTATTACAGAGCCCTGGAAACGAAAAAGTGGGTAAATCCAGTTGCTACATTAAGAAAAAAATCTAACACGTGGTGCAGCCAGAATCCCTGTTTTGTGGGTCCCTGATACCAAGAAACCAATTGAAAGAAAAACGTCTGTCTGTGAACAACGCTAGAGACCGTTCAGGCGATTTTCTCCAAAATTGTTACTCCCCGATCGATCTGGCTGATCTCGTGGCCCCTTGAATTTGAAACCAATATTTTAATTTGTTTTGGGGGGGGTACTTTACATGAAGCCCACGGGACATTTTCAAAATTTAAAAATAGGCTCCAAATTTTTTCTTTAAATTTCTTGTAAGAATAAAGTAAAATGCACTTAATAAGGTGGCATAGGTTCGATTTTCAAATTAACTCGGAATGTTCGAAAATTGCGAAAGTTTGAAATTTATTCGGCGTCTTCGTACAACGGAACTAGGAAACAAGAAAATGTTAAAAAATGTACTTTGAGTGACGATAGATGGCAGCTGGCAAGAGAATGTGGCCAGTCCGAATAGCTAGCTGTGACCAGCCGACATAGGTAACTAATACGGGAAAGTCTGCGCCACTCTATATAGCACCACTAGTTACTAAAATCATTAAAATATCTGTAGATTGTTTCTAATTTTCAATTCTTCTCTAAAATATTGAAAATGCATTCTTTTTATTATTTTGTTTTATCATCGGCGCCATCTATCGATGACCGAACGCCTCGCCTCGTCACTGGGGTCTACTTATCAATTCTTTAGCTACATTACTGCATTAAAACCATGTGTAGATAAAGATGCGTTGGCGGCTCGTGAACAAATGTTCAGGGTAGACAATATATTAACAGGAAAGGTAGCTCAGACCATCAACTAATGTCACTGCAGTGCCTTTGACCGGGAGGTCCTAGGTTTGAGTCCCGACGGTGGCAGGATATTCGACACTAGGTTTTCAGCTAAGGCGAATTCAGTCGCTGTCTGGAAGAGAATTCTAGTGTCCTGCTGCTCTGATCGGTTGGTTTTCGTGGTTTCTCCGATCAACACCAGGTGATAGCCGGAGCAGTGCCGTAGCAAAAAGGGGCCATGGACCGCACGCGATCTTTCCTTCCTCTTCCTTATCGTATCCTCACCCTTTACACACACACACTTACACTAATGCACTACACTAGCACACATGTCGGGAGAGGGGTCAGGAGCTTAAAGCTTGTCCCATCTGAGGCGGTGCCCAGCTGGTGGGAGATACCTGGTGGTGGAAAACCCTGCAAGCCGATGGTAAGTCGGTCGGCACCGGATCTCACCATCCAGCGGGGGAAGATCACAGCCATATCCAGAGGAGAAGCATGCACTACATTTACGGGACAATTGATAGCAGTTGACACCCCGAAATCACTAACAATCAATCAATAAAACAGTTTACTGAGCAGCAGCGAATCCCGTGAACGGAATATGGGGGCCATGCCTCAATCAAATTTTTTTTGTAATTTTATTCAATTTATTCAAAACAATTGTCTCAATTGTCACAGATATCATTACATTATAAAACCATATTTCCATGAAGCATGCACGTGCTTCCTCAATCTCTTCTGTATTTTTGCCCTTTACCTCTTACATTCAATAAATTCAATTAACACGCCCTGTTTAGTTTTCGACAGCTCAAGTTCAAAGTTCTTCCACAAGTTTCGATCATCTTCACAGCAAAACATGAGTTAGTATCTCTTTGAAGTTGACGTCTGTCTTCTCATAATTTGTCTATTTTTGTCCACTTTCTTGATATGAAGCTGTGTTGCGAGTTTGTGGTGCTTTGACAATAAGAAATCGGATTCAATTTGTTTCAGGCATTTAATATTCACTGAATTACATATGAGTTTTGACATTTCATGTTTTTGCAGAGCTTTTGATAAATTTTTCATGTCAAAATATCCATCTCAATTCCAAGTATTCTCCTTTATTCCAAATAAAAGACATGGCCAATAATAAAGTTTAGCTTTAACTTCACTACCTGTTAGCCACTTGTCTGAATCATACCACGAAGATTGAATGTTCTTGCATTTTGTCGCCAGCACGATGTACAACCGTACTCAACATAAAAGCAGGTCGTTAATAGCCCAAAATTTGTCTCTTTACTATATCGCAGTGGCGTGCGGTCATAATTTTAATGGGGGAAGCACTTTTCAAGACCAAGGTATAAAAAAAGTAAAACAGTTAAAGATATGAATTTTCACAAAATGTGTATATTAACCCGGGCGTCTTGCATACGAACACAACAGGTCGCCCGGGAGTAAACAGACCCCAGGGAAAATTTCGTTGCCTAAATGCCTTCTAACATTATAAACAAATATTATTCGGTATTTATGTGACTTAGACCTTAATCTTATTTATCGAATACTTAGTTATATAAAATTATTAACTAATTTTTAAAATCCATTAATGCATTAAAGCATTTTTTCTTCCCTAAAATGAAAAAAAAGTCCGTGAACTTTAATATATGGTGAGTGTTAATTTGAAAATGTATCTACAGAGTTCAGTAATAATGTTTTTTACGACCTATACAAACAATGGATGTGATGTCCGTTCTACTGTTTTCTTACACTGTTCACATTCTCTGGATGCTCTGTGGTTTAAATTCTTCGGACAAATTTCACGTCCTGTTAATTCTTTTTCTTGCATCTTGGTTTCTAGTTTTTGCTCTGAATGCAAATATTGTATTAATTTTGGTATCAACTCTCGCAACAATCCTGGTAGAATTTATCTCATAATTGACCAAGGGCGAATACGATCCAAACTTCCGTCTGCAATTCTTATGAGTGGTGTTTCTTAGAAATATCAGTAATGTTTTATTCTTCTGAAAGTTGATCGTACCTACTTTGAATGTATCACCGGTAACTGAGATTATCGCGAGGGCGCCGCGCCGAGTCGATGCGGGTTGTTCCCACTTTCCTCGCTAGATGCCATGACTACTATGCGGAATGAGTTCCCCGATGCATTCCCTTCTCGCAAAGGAGAACTGCAGAACGGTACGCAAAGAATTAGTTTGTTCAAAATACTTTCTTTAAGATAATATACACGTTCTCCCTCTTATTAGGTGCTTTATACTTTCATTGTATCATAATGTAGTTAGCGCGTACGTAAAACACTCTCAAAAAGCCAAAATAATAAATTCTTTTGAACTTGAAATTGGTACCAGAAGATCACGACGGAACGGATTCTCATACTTATTATCCTCGCGCACTCCCGGACCGACCCGACTTTTCACGAGGCATGACGAAGTCGAGCGCCTGCACCTTCGAAGAACGAAGCTTCGCTGACGTCACGAGACGAATTTACATACCGTTTTGAAAACATCGATTGTTACGGTTCAACCACTAGTACTTAGTTCAGAATCTGGGTTGAGTAAACAGTTTTGCTCTGGCCATAAGCAACTAATATTTTAAATATAGAAATGATTTTTCTGTGCTTTGCTTAGGGGAATGACTCATTCCCTTCATTCCTTGGAATGCACGCCACTGCTGTATCGTTAACATGAGAAAACGGTGTACGTAGTAATTCATTCATGTATCTGTCATAATAATAATAATAATAATAATAATAATAATAATAATAATAACTCCACCTAGGGAGTACACGACCTTGGACTTGGTGGTGGAGCTTGAGTACCCCCATGAGCCTGAGAGCTATGTCAGTGGTAGCCTAGCTACTGGTAGGGCCTCCCTTACTGAATAGGTTGAAGGTGAGGGGTCCGACGAAGAAGTACACCATTTTGAGGAGAGTGGGTAGTAAGTAGAGAGGGAAGGGTCATGAACCTTTGGACTTCCTGTTGTCGGCCCATAGAGGGTACAGGAGAGAAACTGGGTTGGCACACCAGGCCACTGATTAGAGTGGAGGCCCGAACCTTGCATTTGCCAGCGAAGGAGGCTGCCTTCAGCAGTCAGTGAAAATCCCGTAGGGTTTAGTTATGCCGACTGGCGATCGGAGGGACCCCTTGCTGGGCCCTGCGGGAGGATGCCCTGAGGCCACTGTGGGTCGCAGTAACGGATGGCAGGAAACAACCCGAGGGTTAAGTGTGATCTGTGAACTCGAACTTACGTCCTGCGAATTTTCAATTCAAACCAATGAGCAAAATGGATAGAACAAGAAATGTAATGAATCTGAACGTGCCTTGTTCTACCAACGTCCCACACCTGCTCAGAAACCGAGCTAATGTCACCTTGTCGACGTCTGGCCATCCCACGGATGTTAGTCCCAGGGACCCAGAGCCGGCAGTAGCTCGAAGCCATCGTCAGAGATGGACCCGGGATGAATTAAAGGAGGTGATGTGGTGCTTTTACTATGCAAAAGCGAAAAATGGGGGCTCAGAAATAGAAGTTTTCAAGGTATGGAGAGAGCGGAACCCAGATATGAGACCTACCCTAGACTCAAAGAAGCTTGCCAGTCAACGACGATACATACTCAGCAGTGGAAAATTCACAGCAGCACAACTTGCTGACATTGAGAGAAATGCGGAGTATGTACTTCGCTCGAACAATCCACATGACGAACATGTAGAACTTGAAAATGATGATCCAATGGAAGGTTCATCTCTTTCCAGTGAAACACACGTCAGTGGTGAAAATTCATCTGGCAATGAATTACACGATAAGGACATAATGCGAAATCTCCTTCGGCGCGAGATAGAAAGAGTTAGTCAACTTCCGTTTGAATCTCGCGAACCGTTGAGGAGAATATACGAAAATGCCAAAGCTAAAAGAGTGATAGAAACAGTGAATTCTGTCTTAAATGAGGTGGTCGAGACCCCAGGCAGAGATCTAGATATTACTGAAATCAATCACATCATATATTGAACTGGATATCTAGTATCTCAGATAATTTTGGGGCCAGCCAAGAACACCGACGGCCGACAGTAAAGCAGAGTAAACAGCTCTGTACCCCCATGGATGAACAGAATTGAGAAACGGATAGCCGACACCGGGCGCGAAATATCACTCTTAGCTGAGGCATCTTCTAAATCAACGCACACCTCTAAAGTTCAACGAAAAATATTCAATGTTGAATAAAAATACCAAATTGAAAATGACACCAGCAGGCTAATGGTAGTTGAAAAGCTAAAAGAGAAAATTCAAGCATGGGCTCAAAGAACTAGACGTTACAAACGTAGAATAGATTTCCGTGTACAGAACCGGTTGTTTGAAACAGACGCGAAGAGATTCTATCGCAATCTGACTCAAAAACCAAATGGCAAAGCTGTTACTCCTTCAAAAGATGACGTCGAAGCATTTTGGGCAGGAATCTGGGAGGAGAGCAGATCCTACAACAAAGACGCATCTTGGCTTCAATCTGAAGTTGATGCTGCCGATGAACTTGTAGAAACAGTGGAAGATGTTCACCAATTCTCGGAAGAGGACCTCTTCCAAGCAATTAAGAACATGGGAAACTGGAAGTCCCCCGGGATTGATAAGATCCCGATTTATTGGATTAAGAAATTGACAGCAATACATTCTCATCTAGCAAAGGCTGTTAATAAAATTTTAGAAAACCCAAAGGAACTCCCGGAATCGCTCACACGCGGCATCACATATTTGCTACCCAAAGCGGGAGACAGCTCTTTGGCGAAGAACTACAGGCCAATTACTTGTCTGCCAGTACTGTACAAAGTTATCACTGCAGCAATAGCTGACAAAATGTACAGACATCTAGATAAGAATCATCTAATGCCAGCTGAACAAAAAGGATGTCGTAAAGGCTCTTATGGCTGTAAGGAAATCTTGCTACTGAATAAAGTCATTTTGAATGATGTAAAGAAACGCAAACGTAATTTGAGCATGTCTTGGATTGACTACCAAAAGGCCTTTGATAGTGTACCACACGATTGGATTTTGAAGACCCGGGAGATCTATCGATTTCATCCTAGACTTATTGAATTTTGCAAGGCTAGTATGAAGTCGTGGAGTACCAGGTTACTAATACACAGCGGAAAGGAAGCAGTAGAAACCAGAAGTATTCAGATTAACAGGGGTATTTTTCAAGGAGATTCACTATCCCCTCTGCTGTTTTGCATCAGTTTGATCCCACTATCGAGACAATTGTCGCAAGCTGACTGTGGTTTTAAGCTCCATGGTGATGAAAGGACAGTATCACATTTGTTTTACATGGATGATCTGAAAGTGTTTGCTAAGAATGATGCGATTCTCTCCCAAATGCTGTCTGTCGTGTATGACTTTAGCAACGACATCTGCATGAAGTTTGGTCTTCAAGTGTGCAAGTGTGCAAAAATCAATTTAAAAAGAGGGAAACTCACAACGTCTGAGAACATTAAAATTGATACGCACACTGTGATTCAAGATCTTGAGCCAGGTAAAACTTACAAATATCTGGGCATTGAAGAATGTGAAACCATCTCGAACGACAGAATGAAAGAGAGAATTCGTAGGGAGTATTATTAGGTGAGTGAGACTGGTCCTGCAGTCCGCTCTGAATTCCAGGAATAAAATATCTGCCATAGGTAGTTTGGCGGTACCTGTAGCCGAATACAGTTTTGAGCTAGTGGACTGGACTGAGCAAGAAATTCGCACCATGGATCGAAATACGAGAAAACTGCTAACAATGCATCATGTTTCCCACCCTCGAGCTGATATACATAGACTTTATGTGTCACGTAAGGAAGGAGGAAGAGGCCTCAGACAAATTGAGGCCTCCTGGCACAACGCAATAGTCGGGTTGGGGAAGTATGTAGTCAGCCATCAAGATGACCCTCTAATGAGGCAGGTCATGAAATCTGACCGAAGAATGGGAAACAGAGGCATTGTTAGTGTAGCAAGAAGCATTGCGAAGAAAACTAGGCAAGACACGTCGAATAACACAGACACTGAACTTCTGATGCTGCTAAACATGAAGTGTGAGACACAAAAAATGTTAAAGAAATCGTGGGGAGACAAACCACTCCACGGACAATACCTAAAAAGAATGGACAAGGTGCAGATCAATAAAGATCAATCATTTATGTGGCTTAAAAGGGGAAGAATGAAGCCAGAATCGGAAGCACTTGTAATAGCTGCCCAAGATCAGGCCTTGAGAACACGACATTATGATAAAGCGGTTCTCAAAATTTCCCAAGATGACAAATGCAGCATTTGCCAGGAGGAAGTAGAAACCATTGATCATAGTCTCAGCTTGTCCAATCCTAGCAAAGACCGAATACCTGAAAAGACATGATAGGGTGTGTAGCTACCTCCACTGGCAGATCTGTACCGCCCTCGAAGTTCCAAACACATGCCCCAAGTGGTACGAACACTCACCGAAACCGGTGACGTCTGTTGGATTGTGTACTATATTGTAGGACCAACAAATTCAAACTGATCGCACGATAGCGGCAAACAAACCGGATATAGTTATCCGGGATTCGGCGAAAAAATCGTGTTTACTTATCGATATTGCTGTACCTTGCGATCAAAACGTCGTTACCAAGGAGGCAGAGAAACGTCTTAAATACAAGAGTTTGGAAATCGAGATCAGCCGAATGTGGGGCGTAAAAGCACAGGCCGGCCCGATAGTTATCGGAGCTCTGGGATTTGTTCCGCAAAATTTGTGTAAGAACTTGTCTAAACTCCCAGGTAATTCAAAAGACTGGGAAGTGCAAGAAATTGCTTTATTTGGAACAGCCCACATTTTGCGTAAAGTATTGTAGAGGCACTGATAGTCACCGGATCTGCTCCTTAGGTAGCTGGGTGCAACCTGGAGTAGATTTTATATTCAGCCGACTCATAACATCTTTAGTCGTGATGTAATGAGAAAATAATAATAACAACAACACACAAAAAGAAAATTCAAAAATACAGAGAACTAGCACAAGTTGTAAAGGAGTAGTGGCATGTATTGGACGTGGAAATTGTACCAATCGTTCTCTCGGCAACAGGTGTGATACCAACCGTTCTGAAGCACTCTCTGAATAAACTGGGAATCGAGACGAGCATTACCATCAATCTACAGAAAGCTGTGATCCTGAGCACGTGCTATTTAGTCAGAAGATTTATGGGTTCCTAAAAAATGTATGTGTTAAAGAACTATTTACTTTTAATTTGTAAATTAATTTAAGTGTTAAAATTTATATTTGTAGAATTCCTTACTTCCTAATTACTTCTTAAAATAAATGTTTGATAAAATTATTGTACTACGGAAATCATGCTTTGATAGAAATATCAGTATGACTCCTAAAACATGTACCAGAAAGCTGTGAAAAATAAACAATAATAATAATAATAATAATAATAATATTCAAATACCAAAATATACTTTCAAAATGATGCAAAAGTCAATAATCTTAAACACATGCAGGATTGTGCGAAAATTCCTAAATTACGATGAAACATGAATTGGCCTGTGTCTTGGTTACTAACCCGACACAAAGGCAAATATATATCCGGCGAATACCGAGAAAAACAATGTTGTATAATAATAAAAGGTAAAATCGGATTAAAATATAAAAAAATCATGTAACGTTAATAATCCGCAGCATACTAATTTAAAATGAAAAATAAATACTTCCTAAATAATAATCACTTTTCCGTTTGTCAACTCAACAACAGCAAAAACACACACACTGCGTGACTTGCATGAGTCCATGTGAATGGACATCGGAGTCTTCCGTGCGGGCAGGCAGCGAGATAATTCGCTGGCCTACGCACTACGCTCAAACATCAAGTATGTACATAACATTTTACTATTCTACGTTGACTACAGGCCTTTTTCTCATAATACAATGCGAAGCGAGGCACTGCGCCGGCGTGCCTACCCGGAGAAGCGCAAGCGCTACGGGAAGAGACGAGACTGGTCGCATGGCGCACGGGCTGTTAGAAAACGCTTGAAATGGTAATATGGCTCCTAACATGATAATGAAATGTTCATAATTAGGGAACGCATTTCTATGATTTTGAATATTTTTGTTCGTTGCTTCAGGAAATAGCTAAATGAAATTTCTTGACATTTGGTTAGAATTGCAAGTTATGTAGATTAATATGTTAGGGCATATTTGTGCATATTTGGCCGATTTTTCTAGTTAGTGTATATTCCTGTAATTATAGGAGCATATTTTGCAATTTTTTGTTAAAATAGGGAAAACGTTTCATGTTTTCATAGAATCTATTTATTTGTGAGCATTCATTGATTAGAAAAGCTTGTCAAAATTGTTTTTGTTTTTCTTTCTATATGTTACAAAATACTTGTGCAAATGTATGATATTTCTTGATATCATATTTTTTAAACTAGGCAGAAAAATTTAAAGAAGACCTACTATGTACTTAAATAAGGTGCATATTTACTTAAATTATTTCTCCCGAGAAGTAAGCTAGGTTTACACAATTTTTTTTATTCCAAGCAAGCTTCTCCTGAATTTTATCACGAAAGGTTTATACAGGAAATGAAATATTGTTGATTTTAATTGCATACTGAATGCCATATTTCAGAATTATTTGGTCACAAATGCATATTTTAACTAGTAGTGCTACAGAATGGCACAGGCTTTCCCGTATTAGTTTTCTATTTCCTTGGGTCTTCGCTAGCTATTCGGAATTGCCACATACTCTTTCTTGCCAGCTACCGCCAAACAGTACATTTTTTTTGTCATTTTCTTAATTTTTCGGTTTCCTATTGGTAGAACGAAAATATTAATTTTAGAATATTAAAGAACACAAAAACCTAGTCATAAATAGCAATTTTCTTTTAAAAATTATGTGCCGCTTAAGAGAAAATGGCGTTTTAACGCTAATAAAAATGCGAAATTTGAAGCTCATTTTTGAAGCTCAAATTTGAAGAAAAAATTTGCAGCTATATATGAGAAAATGGCGTTTGAGCCTTTCTGAAAATGCGAAATTTTGAGCTACTTTTCACAGAAAATGGTTGTGTTTTCGAGAAACTTTACTTGACATTATTTAAAGCACATGTACTCGTAAATATAATAATGTGAAAAATCCCCGCTAATGTAAATATTATCGATGTGAGAAACATGTGAAAAAATTTACATTTTTGTAATTTTTGGAAAACCAACCTATAGACATAGAGCAATATGGCTTTTATGTCATCTGATAGAGTACATTTACCACTATCCCTACCAAAAGTTTAAAGAAAAAATTTGGAGCCGTTTTTGAGAAAATCTTGTTTGTGTAATTTTTTAAAATTGCACATATTGCACGCAATATTGCACGAAAACTACTAAAATTTTGAAAAACATTTACATGGCCTTTATGAAAGAACTCAATATGCAGAACAAATTTTATTTGAAGAAAAACTCTCTATCTTCAATTTTGTAGTTGAAGAAAGACGCTGAAAAAAGTCAAACTGTCACAATTTTCGAAAATTCAGAGTTGTACGTCAAAATCGGACCTATGCCATGTTAATAAGTGCATTTTACTCTATTCATACAAGAAATTTAAAGAAAAAATTTTGTTGTTTTTGAGAAAATTTTGAAAATCCCCGGGGGAAAGATAAAGTACCTCCAAATTTTGAAGAAATACCTCCAAAATCTCAAACCTTTGACTAGAATCAGATCGACCGGGGAATATCCATTTTGGAAGAAATCGTACGTATGGTTTAGGCGCTAGCAGTGTTCACAGTCGGACTGACAGACAGACGGACGGACGTTTTCCTTTCAATTGGTTTTTCGGTATGAAGGACCTAGAAAACAGGGTTTCTGGCTACACCACGTGTTAGGGGATTTTTTTCTTAATTTAGCAACTGATTTAATCCACTTTTAGGTTTTCACGGCCCGTCAATTAATTTTTTTCCGCCGAAAATTGGCCATTTTTTCGCGCAGCATTACATAACTTTCCCTATACTACGTATATCACTCCGTGTATATGTATGTATACGGGAAAGTATGTATACGGGAAATTATTTCAAGATTTTTTAGGATATAAAAATCCGCTCCCTATTCATAATACATTTTCAGATGAACAATAATTTCACCATATTAAAATTGTAAGTAATTTGACTTTTTATAGTTACTTTGAAATGCATTAAACTAGTACATATTCATCAGGGTAGGCAATGCTTACTTTGCTTACACCGAGGAGCCGCCACTTTTAAGATGCCGAACGTAAAATTAATGAAACCTATATAACGCTAAAAATGAGTAAATTTGCTTTACTATTGTACTATATTTTACACTATTATAATATCATATTAATAAATCTCTTCTTTGGTTTTCAGTACATCAGAGTTCACCTAATATTGCCATAGTGAATATTAAAGAAATTAAGTTTCCGTAAGTGTAATTATTTCCTTTACATTATTACTTAAAATAATCATTCTGTAATTAGTGGGCTAGAAACGAGAACATGCCCTAGAAAAGAGTAGACGAGAATACCTTCGTAACGTTCATATTCCAGCTGCACCATAAAAATCAGCAGCGGATGTACACAGTTCGTCTAATTACCTCTGCGCGCTCTGCGCGCCGACCTGAGAAGTGCTTAATGTTTATTCGTAATTCGTTTATAAAGCAATGCTTTTATCCTTTTTCTATTTTATTAAGACAAAATTCTTACTATAACACGAACAAGATTATGATAAAAATTAAAATAATTAAAAATAAATTATTATTGATAATAAGAAATATTAAGGAGGCACCCATTAGTATTGTCCTTCCAAATACTTATTCTCTCCTCACAACAAGCATTCCTGCAATCAATCACCACATTTCGAAACACTACATTACCTGTTAATGAAATTCAAATTTTTGAATGAGGGAAGCACAGGTGCACATGTAAAGCCAGAAGTGTTACAGATACTAACGTAATCAAATGAAGACTACGGAGCATAAATACAACTTCAATAGATTACAGGGTTTATAATATCTCGACAAGTCAGAAACATGATTCACATTCTCGTAACGTGCATGTCGGAAGAGATAAGATACTCGTATTTATCGGAAAGTGTTCACTCAAGATCAGTACCTATGACAGCAAAACGGGAAAAAGATTATTCCACGTGCCATTTGCCATTCCAAGGTCATGACTTCTTTGTAAAATACACATACGAATATACAGAGAGTTTGCGAAAAATGGGATCAGCACCAGTTTTTACTTTCCCGTATACGTAAGTATATACATAGTATAATGAAAGTTATGTAATGCTGCGCGAAAAAACGGCGTATTTTCGGCAGAAAAAAATCATTGCTGGGCACTGATAACGAAAAAGTGGATACATCCAGTTGCTACATTAAGAAAAAATCCCCTAACACGTGGTGCTGCCAGAATCCCTATTTTGTGGGTCCCTGATACCGAAAAACCAATTGAAAGCAAAACGTCTGTCCGTCCGTGTGTCTGTGTACAAACTTAAAGCGACTGTTAGCGACTGTTAGCGACTTAAACGTTCTTCCGATTTTCTCCAAATTTGATATTCCCCGATCGATCTGACTGAACTCGTGGTCCCTTGAATTTTAAACCGATATTTTAATTTTTGGAGTACTTTATATGAAGCCCCTGGGACATTTTCAAAATATTCAAAAAAATGGCATCAATAATGTTGACTAAATTTTGTTGTTGGCTAGTCTGAAAGTCATTTGAGAGAATGACATAGGTCTCATGTTGGTTGAAAACTGATTTTTCGAAAATTGAAATTATTCGAAAAATTTTCGGCGTCTTAAGGTCGTGTTCTATTTTTCAAAAACATGAGAATTTTTGGGGGATTTTTGTGTCAAACATAGGCATTTTTTTCTTAAAAACTACACGTGTTTTGATTTAATTGAGACCTTAAATAGCATAAACAAAGCTTAAGAGAATGGTGCAGTTTTTATGTTCCTTGAAACGCCTGATTTTGCAAAAAGTTTTAAAAATTTGGCCTCTTCCTAAAACTACAATTGTGAAGATACAATTGTTTTTCTTAATGAAATATGCTCATCAAAAACAAATCTTCAAATAAGGTCATGTGAAATTTTGCAAATATGCGTATTTGTGGAGTAATTCGGCGTCAAAATTTGTCGTCCGCTCTCCTAACAATACTTTAACCTATGATAATTTTAAACCTAAGAGAATTTTAAAACAGTGCTAAAAAATTGCTTGGTAATATAATTTAGGATCCTTAAATATAGAAAATAAATGCTTTATTTTAAATACATAAATTTTATAAAATGTAAAATAACAGGCTCTCTTAGCTTAAATATAAAGAATGTTATTCTTTATATTTAGGACGATTAGTATGTAAATAGTATTCGACGAGATTAATATATCGAAAAAAAATCGTATTATATAATTGTAATGTCTAGATGTTTAGGCACTAAAAAATCGTCTTTTAGGCGCCTAAAAAGGCACTGAAAAAGTCAAGAATAAGGAGAAAAAAGGCCCTGTCATAAATTACATTTACAATAAAATTAAAAGTTATTTGTAAAACTCCATACGTATTTACAACTCTTCTACATTTTATTCTTAATAGTTTCCGTTGCAATATATACCAGTAACTTTTCAAGGATCGCAATTTCAAATCTGCAACGATTGGGGACAAAATCAGTTTGAATACAGAGAAGGATTTCTGAATATCTATTGATGTGTCTGGCTTATATGTTAGAAGTCCAACACTAGTAACACTGAAACCTGGCAATTTACATTTTTTCCACACAATAGGTGCCCTTGATGTATTGTCAATCGACCATTTTCTCAGAACATGGCTAGTATTTATGAAATAGGGAAATAGAGAAAAATATGTTGGTATACTTTCAGGAATTCTTTCGTATTTCAAAATACAAATACGTGAATTGAAGGTTTCGTAATGAATGGTCAGGTTGTACCATGGCCGATTTTCTGATATCTTAGCATTGAATATAAAAATAATACATAAATGGAAAAAACGTGCAATAATTCTAAAGAAAAGGCATTTATGCTAAAATAAGCAAAAATAAGCATTAGAAAACTTCGTCATATGTCATCATTTGTCATGATTCGTGTACATACATTATCAGCCTTATAAATAAGTTCGCTAGAAAAAAATAGGCATTTCCCTAAACATCCGATGTCTAGTTATGAGGTACAGAGGTTTTGGAGAGTCAGTGAGCCAGCTTGTTGGAGTGCGAAAATTGAAAAATTATTTGTATACTAAAAAGTATTGGATTATTTTCTGCGTTCTTATGTACCTCAAGAAAAGCAATTCCGGGCCAAAAAATAATCAAACTAATATTTTCATCTTTGAGTACTAAATACCATTTGTTGCCATTCGAAACAATTTAGTAAGCTTAGACTTCACTTCGGTAGATGGGAAAGTTGCTAAAATGATGTTTGCATATTGAATTTCTTATCGAACCGACACCTTGAGTTAAATATCAAACGGTGTATTATTTACAATATGAGTTTGCAACTGGGCGTTGATGTACATACTTCCAGATACCGCCAACATTTAAATCGTGCCTTTGGACTGCAATCGTTGGCAGTTATCGAGTAACTTGTGATATTCTTTCTATAATTTAAAACAGCTAAGATTAAGCCGCTCTTCAAAAAAGGCAACAAAAATGAAGTTCAAAATTATCGTCCAATTTCTCTTTTGTCAGTTTTTTCAAAAATATTAGAGAGACTTTTTTATGTGCGAATGGAAACCTTTCTCAATAAACACGACACGTTTTCAAATTGCCAACATGGATTCCGGAAATCAAAATCTACGGAAACAGCCATTTTTTCTTTTCTTAAGGATGTTGCTTCATCATTGGATCAAAACGAAGCAACTATTGGAATATTTTAGATCTTTCAAAAGCTTTTGACGTCATTGATCATACCATTTTACTTTCAAAATTACCTTCGTATGGAATCCGTGGTATTGCTCCAGATTGGCTATGTTCGTACCTTAAACAACGATCTCAGAGAGTAGAAATACCTTACTGGAATGATGGAACTTTATGTACACACCTTTCCGGTTCTTTGCCAATTGCACGTGGAGTCCCGCAAGGATCGATTTTAGGCCCTATTCTCTTCCTATTATACGTAAATGACATGCCCTTAGCGATTCGAAACGGAAGAACAATTCTCTTGGCGGATGATACAAATATTCTTTGCAACAAAGAAACCGTAAATAGTACAATATCAGACGTTTCAAATTGGTTCCGTAATAACAAATTAAAAGTAAATGAAAATAAAACAGTTTCAATGCAGTTTTCCATATCAAATAAAAAATTCTGTACTCCATTGAAAATGAACGGTGTGCCATTGACTGATGTTAATGTAACAAAATTTTTAGGTCTATCAATCAGTGGCGTAGCGTCAGGGGACGCTGAGATGCTGAGCATCCCCGTATATAAGAACCTTAAATACTGTATTGATAATCTTACAAGTGGTCTGTTGAGCGAAACACGTTTTGTATTAATTTAAAATTGATTTCCTATGATTGAATTCGGCGGGCTGTTGAAGCTGGCCTCTGATTGGTTGGAAGCTAAAATACTTCAGCGTCTGCCGCCAGAAATCGACGAGCAATGACGCATGCGCAGATGGCGAGGTCCCCCTCTCCCCTCTTCACCCCTGGCCCAGAGAAACCCGACTGCTTTACGCTAGCGTCTATTGCGGAAAGAAGCTCGTTTGTGCACGAGAGCGCAGCACACTTCAGGCGGTCAGTAAATTATCTCTCTCTCTCTCATTCACTCACTCACTCGGGAGTCCCCGTTTGGTCATGGGTACAAACTGTAGAAATAGTGCCTGTCTACTATTTCTTAATTAATATCCAAGAAATTGTATTATCTCTTAAATAGATTACATATTATTTAAGTCTGCAATGTATAAATTAACAAATGGTGTTATTGCCATTCGCGTATAAGAATTAAAGCTGAGCCATTGTATAATTTGCTTTCAAGACATCGGCAGCCCTGACTGCTGTGAGGATTTTGTGGGAAGCGCCTACACCATCGTAAGCAATCGAGATCGTGGAAGTAGTCCCAGTGTATCTGCCTTGTGTTGCGTTCGCCTGTTAGATGAAGTAGTTGATAGTGACATTTTGTGTGTTATTGTTGAGCATTCCCAAACGTGTGAGTCACGCTACGCCACTGCTATCAATTCAGTCAAACCTCAAATGGAATGCCCACTTAAATGAATTGAACACAAAATTAAGTTCATTATGCTACGCGTTCAGAATTCTTTCAAATTCCGTCACCCTTCAAACAGCTCGTTGTGTATATTTTGCCAATGTTCAGTCCCGCCTGAGATATGGCAAATATTTTGGGGAAACACATCTTATAGCTCACAGACTTTCAGATTACAAAAAAGAATTGTACGAATAATAAGCAAATCCAACCCACGTGATTCTTGTAAGTCACTCTTTATTAATCTAGGAATTTTACCATTACCTTGTCTCCTGATTTACGAATCAGTAGTTTTTGTCAAAAATGACTTACTTAAGGGCGGGAATATATTTTCAGCAAACGCCGATGTCTATAAGTATAACACACGACGTAGTAATCATATTCACCAGGTGGCAGTATCAACAGCTCACTACAAAAAATTCACATACAATTCTTGTACATTACTCTACAACACTTTGCCAGAAGACATTAAACGATTAAATTCAATAGAAAAGTTTAAGTCCCCAGTAAAATCTTTTCTGCTGCATAACTGTTTCTATACAATTCGAGACTATACCGAGCATCAAAAAGGAAAGTAGAATTAATTTTAACAATGATAGTTAATGTAATTATTTATCATTTGGACTGTATAATTCTAAAGAACCTTTAACAAGTATTGTACCACAGTTTCTGGGTTGATGGCCCCCACCTCGATCAGGTTTTTCGTCCAGTTTCCCTGATCCTTGAGCAAATGCTGAGATGGTCCCTTGTTTTGCTTCTGGACATAAATGTAACTTCATTATTTGTGCACGTCTTCTGAATTTCAGTGGGAAATATTGTTATTCAAATTATCATTTTTCATATTATCGCGGCAAAAAGTATTATTCTTTCATGAAGAACATGAGGGTTCAGGGCAGGAATTTATAGCTAATTTACCTTTGAAAATATATTTTATTATATAGGAGCGAATATTTTGTCAACAAAACTCGAAAAAACCTCTCTTTTCTGTATTCAAAATTCGACCAGAATATGGTTTAGGATAGAGACAACAGAATTATGAAAACGTGCACAAAATTCACTTCTCCCCATAGCTCGTCACACGCAGTTATTAACTGCTTTTTGACGTAAATAAATAAATAAATAAATAAATAAATTTTAAATTTAGTTACTTTTTTAAATTAATTCACATAGTATTGTAGGCTAGCTCGATTTGATTTTTGTTTTTCATTTATTTCAAACTATTTTACTTTAGCTCCATTAAAACGTTTGTTCTTTGTGTTGTGCCATAGCACAAGTGTTCCCCTACTACCTCCGCGTATACCCGTGCAAGCACTCTCGCATGTTGGACCCCACACTCATCTCTATTCTTCTATTTCCATTCTAAGAGGGAAAGTAGTTAACGAAACGTGTTCATTTGTTTAAAAATGTATGAAGGTAACTTGCAATGTACTAACACAATATTAAATAAAAATAAAAAACAATGCAATTGATGTTTAAAAGAAATTTTCAGTATAGATTTATTCAGTATCATGGAGAATTTTCTTGGAACAATTTACAACACTTTCTTAAAGATAATTTGAAGTAATTAATTAATTAATTTGAAGTAATTATTCAATATTCTTTGACAGTTAGCTGTTAGCTTTTCGTGATAGTCACAAAGAATATTACCTTTTTACTTTTGAGAAAGCTACGTGACTGAACCCGTTGACTTGAATATTCCATCGAATGATAACGAAAATACTGGTACAGGTAAAACACAAACACAGTCTTCATTCTTCATTGTACACCCACATCCCTCCACAATTCTGTACACAGCACTTATAGACCATGGCAAAACATTAATAGAAAAGTTTCACTTCACGCGTAAGAAACAATCCTCATAGGTATCAAGTAACTATAATAGTACTTCTAGTTTGCTGGAGAGCAAATCTTGAATTAATGATTATGCAAATAAACCTCGTCCGACTGCACAAGTCACGGTGTATGCAGAAAGCGTAAATATAAGATTGAGGAATCTAAGCCTTCTAAGCACGTCGTCACAGAAATGACTACTTGCGACAAAGGCTGAAATATTGAGGTGGCCTTGATAGTATTGAAGCGCCGAACCGAAAATTTAATTGAATGTCCAAGAATGTCCCATCTTGTAGATTATGGTAAGAACAACGTTTATTTGAAGCCTTTGGCCTCAAAATTTCAATTTGTAAGACCCTAGAACGCTTTGTTTAGGAGTTATTTGACTATGTCAATTCGAAAACATTGACATGTGTTGCGGGTTGCATTTGACATGAATATTTACATGCATTTTTTAAACAAATCCTTCATATTTTTAAAGTCAAAGTGCAATTCATGTCTCCGTGAAATTCTCTTTCTTTAGATACATCATTTATAAAGATGGTTTCGTGTAAGAGCCACAAAGGAAAGGTATACTACTGAAATGATATAACGATGGAATAATATAATATAATAGGAAACGATATATTGTTATATAGGCCTAATCATCAAATCTACTCTGTTTTTTACGCACATTACCTTTCATTTACATTTTATCATGCAAAGCGAAATCATCTATTCGTTTTCACATTTATCTCAATTATAGGACGCAATTTAAAATAGGTTTTCAATAGATTATAAAATATTTATTTGTAAACGTTTAACAGAAGCTCGAATTCACGAAACGAACAAAGAAATATGAAATAATATACAAATTCTAATTTACGGAGCATTCTGCTGGAATTATGTCTATTACGTTGACGAAGGGTAGTCAATGGGGAGGGGCTGTTAGGTTTGTAACGAAATTATATCCATATTCTACTCACATTTTCAAAAAATTCAACATGACCTTATTTGAAGATCTGTTTTTTATTAACACATTTCATTAAGAAAAAATGTATTTTCACAATTGTAGTTGTAGGAAGACGCCGAAAATTATATATATATATATATATATATATATATATATATATATATATATATATATATATATATATATATATCTCAGGCATTTCAACGAACAACGACCTGCACGACTCTCTTAAACGTCCCATGTGTTATATAAGGCCCCAATTCAATAAGATAACGTGCGGTTTTTAAGAAAAATGGTTTAAAGAAAATAAAAATTGCCAATCTTTGACACAGATTTTCGCAGAAAATGTTTTTGAAAAATCGGGCATGACCTTATTTGAAGATCTGTTTTTGACAAACACCTTGTATTAAGAAAAAACATTGTATTTTCGTAATTACAGTTGTAGGAAGACGCCGAAATTTTTTTTTTTATTGTCGAAACATTAGGGTATTCAACCATCATGAGTCCTGCGCCATTCTCTCAAACATCCTTAAGTCTATCCAAAAAAAAAAAAATCAAAATCGATTGCGTCTTTTTTTGAAAAGTTTTAAAAGGTCCCAGATGATTCATGTAAAGTACCCTCCGAAATTAATATATCTGTTTCAAATTCAAGGGACCGCATCATCAGCCAGATCGATTGGGGAATATCAATTTTGGAGAAAATCGCATGAACCATTTAGCTACTAGCATTGTCCACAGACGGACGAACGGACGGACGGACGGACATTTTGCCGTGAATCGATTTTTCAGAATCAAGGAGCCACAAAACATGGATTCAGGCTACACCACGTGTTGGAGGATTTTTTCTCTAAATTTAACAACTGGATTTATCCATTTTTTTTGTTACCAGGGCCCTGTTCTAAAAGTTTTTCTGCCGAAAATTCACCGTTTTTTTCGCGTAGCATTACATACTTTCTCTTTTTAAGAAGTTTCTTCGTAAGTGCAAGGAAATAAAAATTGGATGGTGATGGCGCAATTCTGGCTTCAGATTTGGATTCAGCGCATCGAAATACGTAGAGAAAGTACATGTACATGTACAAGTACATGTACAATAAATAGAGAAAGTACATGAGAAACATGTTTCAAGTCTTTGGGTCTGACAACTTTTTTATGCCTGTGCTGATTGTTTCCACATCAAACCCCAAATGTATGCCTCATGGGTTTTTTAATGCATTTCGGCTTGCACTGCATATCAATTCAAACATTCTCAACACAATTACTTATTTCTATATTACATTTATCTTTTTCTGTTTTACTTTCTCGAAATTTTCCCTCTAATATGGTTCCCATTAATGACCTTCCAATTCCAGTCACTAAATTAAAACTAATAATAGGCAGACACGTACAATAACTGATATAAAGTGATAGTAAATCTAACAGGAAACGTTAGTCATCAAGCGATTTATTTTCTTGAAGCGCTTCTATCTTTCCTGAAAGAGATGCAATCTTGATTAGTTTAACCTTTGATTACTCTCGCAAACATCTCCAGTTAAATAAAAAATTGTAAAGGAATGAATTTTACAATTTATGTTTAAAAATTAAGAAACTATTTTGCTGTATTATTTAAGACTAGCTGAATGTGACGTCGTCGACGCTTTAAACGACTTTCGGTTGTGTGACTTCTTTTTTTTTCTTTCTTCGTCTTTCTTAGCATTCGCCTTCGTCTTCTTCGTTGTCGTCTTCGTCTTCTTCTTCGTCGTCGTCTTTGTCTTCTTCTCCTTCGTCGTCGTCGGCGTCTCTCTCTTTCTCTTCGTCGGTATTGGTATTGGAGTTTAATCAACGCCACCTACATCTAATTAGGAGGCGTTGATTTTGTTCCCACCGTACTCACCAAGATCGCAGCCCCAAAACACGAAAAACACGTTTTTGAATATTACTTAGAATTTTATGGCTGAATATAAAAACACAAATTATCAGTTCCCCATCAGGAGACCGAGACGCGTCAAAAAACACCTCTTATGTCTCGATTGGTGCAAGGGAAGTGGTTTAACAGTGAGAGAAAGGAACCGAAAATTCGCACGCACGCACGCACACGAAGAGTTTTCTCAAATACTATATAGGGATACTATAAAGGTGCTAAAAAATCACGTACATTCTCGCCCGTATTTTCAAGCAAAATTGCGCGAAAATTACGCGAATTTACACAAATCACGCAAATTTACGCGAATACCAACGATGCACGATGTGTATTTTAGCCGTAAAAAAACTATTAGTTTATATTACTGCGAAAGAAATGGCATCAGTCATTATGTCCTCAGTGCGGCGTTACAACAATGGTTTACGAACAACAATGACCGCTAATTCGTAAGGGATACACATTTTGCCAATTAACATTGTTGACACAGCTAGCAAGAAAATGAAAGTAGATAAAAGAAATATAATAATTAAATATAATATTTTTATTTACATCAAAATTACTCGCTTTTTACTTTCCCGTATACGTACGTATACACGGAGTGATATACGTAGTATAGGGAAAGTTATGTAATGCTGCGCGAAAAAATGGCCAATTTTCGGCGGAAAAAAATTAATTGCCGGGCCGTGAAAACGAATAAGTGGATAAAACCAGTTGCTAAATTAAGAAAAAAAATCCTCTATCTCGTGGTGTGGTCAAAATCCATGATTTGTTGCTTCTTTATACTTAAAAATCGATTGGCGGCATTCCGTCCGTCTGTCCGTCTGTGGTCAACGCTAGCGCCTAAACCGTTCGGTCGATTTTCTTCAAAATTGATATTCCCCCAGTCGATCTGATTCTAGTCGAAGCTTTGTGATTTTGAAAAAGATTCTTTAAAATTTGGGGGTACTTTATATGAAGCCCCCCGGGGATTTTCAACATTTTCTCAAAAACGGCTCCAAATTTTTTCTTTAAATTTCTTGTATGAATAGAGGAAAATACACTTTTTAACATGGCATAGGTCCGATTTTCACGTACAGCTCTGAATTTTCGAAAATTGTGAAAGTTTGAATTTTTTTCGGCGTCTTTCTCCAACTACAAAATTGAAGATAGAGATTTTTCTTCAAATAAAATTTGTTCTGCAGATTGAGTTCTTTAATAAAGGTCATGTAAATGTTTTTCACAGTTTTGGTAGTTTTCGTGCAATATTGCGTGCAATATGTGCAATTTTAAAAAAATTACAAAAACAAAATTTTCTCAAAAACGGCTCCAAATTTTTTCTTTAAACTTTTGGTAGGGATAGTGGTAAATGTTCTCTATCAATGACATAAAAGCCATTTGGGTCTATCGGTTGGTTTTTTCGAAAGTTACCAAAATGTAAATTTTTTTACTTGTCTCTCACGTCGTTAATATTTACATTATCGGCGATTTTTTTACATTATTATATTTACGAGTATATATGCTTTAAATAATGTCAAGTAAAGTTTCTCGAAAACACAACCGTTTTCTGTGAAAAGTAGCTCAAATTTCGGCATTTTCAGAAATGCTCAAACGACATTTTCTCGTATATGGCTACAATTTTTTCTTGAAACTTTTGTAACGGATAGTGCTAATTACACTCATTAATAATATAGCGTGAAGTTTATTTTGTTTTTTTTGTTTTTTCAAAAATTATATAAATGTAAATTTTTTGAAAGATCTCTCACATCTTTAATATGCACATTATCCGCAATTTGTAAAGATGATTATATTCGTGAGTGTAAGTGCTTCAAATAACTTCAAATACAGTATTTTGAAAACTCAAAAATTTTCTGTGAAAATGAGCTTCAAATTTCGCATTTTTAGTAGTGCTGAAACGCCATTTTCTCTTAAACGGCACATAATTTTAAAAGAAAATTGCCATTTACGTCTAGGTTTTTGTGTTCTTTAATATTCTAAAATTAATGTTTCTGTTCCACCAATAGGAAACCGAAAAATTAAGAAAATGACAAAAAAATGTACTTTTGGCGATGATAGATGGTAGCTGGCAAGAAAGAGTATGTGGCAATTCCGAATAGCTAGCGAAGACCCAGGAAAATAGAAAACTAATACGGGAAAGTCTGTGCCATTCTGTTTGTGTTTTTTGACAAATAAATAAATAAAATAAATACGGTCATGCTTAATTTTTTGAAAATACGAGTAGTTTTTCTTTAATTTTGTGACAAACGTAATAGGCCGCTGTAAATTTACTGCGCTTCGGACAGCTGGATGCGTCGTAAATTAGAATGTGCAATTTTGTATATTATTTCTTTCTTCGTTTCTTACATTCGAACTTTGTTATAGACTTACACATTAATATTTTAGAAATTGTTTATTTTGAAATATTTGAAATAAGTAAAAAGAATTAATAGCTCTCAGAATGCAGGGTCTGCAACAATTAAATTCACTTTGCGCTCGCGAATATCTGTGAATTAGTGTCATTGTTGTGACCTAATGGAGCGCTATGAAAAGGAGTTATAATTGTCTAATTTATGTTGATATTTGCAGGCAAATATTTAGTTTTGCACCAAATGCTGTACCATTTGTAGTGAGTAGAGAATTTGTTGCATGGTTTTAAAATACTCTTCCCTAATCATGGCCCAATGGAAGGCATTTCTATATTTCCAGGGTATCAGGTTTCTTTTTCCAGTACAGGGTTACTAAACTTTTGCATTCTATTTTTGTGAAGTTGTAGAATTCACATAGTTCTGACAACACTGCAATGGAAATAGTGAGTTCCAAGCGAAGATGTTAGTAGCGCATAAAGTGCAATATTACAGTACTACTTAGCTGTTTCCTCTAATACCGGAAAGTAAGTGCTGTTGTAGCACCACTAGTTTTACACGCATTACTTTTTATTCCCACACCTTATTAAGTAAAGCGAAATCATCTATTCCTTTTCACATTTAACTCAATTAAAGGCAGGCGCGGATCCAGACTTCTCTTTGGGGGTGGGGTCAGTGCATTTTTTCGGAAAGGAGGGTACAGATTTTAATAACATACGAGTATATGAGCCATTCCACGTCAAATTGCACAAAAAATACCAAAATTTGACCTTCATATTTTTATTTATTTTCTAAATTTTTTTCTATTTGTTATATGGATCAAATAAGTGAACACGTGTATTTTTATTTTTTTCTAACTTTATTATTTTCGGAAATATTGTATAATGAAATTTGCTAAAAATGACGCGCATCACTAACGTAAAAGTATCATACATTTGAATACACCAATTATAGAATTTCCGTTCAAATTCCATTCGAAACTTAAAATCATGTTTAATTTTTAAGATTTTGCAAAATATTTAATTTTTGAATTTTCAATTTTTTTAAAAAACTGAAATTTTGAAAATTGAATATTTTTGTAAACTCGATGAGCTAAAAATTTTTAAAAAATATTTATAAACGCACTAGAGTATTGATAATAAGTTCAGAAAAAATCAAAGTGGAATCTCAGTAACTTTAAAAGACATAATATTTTACGAACCAGTGTGTAATAGATTGCTGCAATAGACACGTTTTTGAGTTACTGGTCGTCGGTTTCTTGGAATGAAGCAGTAATTTAAGTACTTCTTGAGGTGGTGAAACTTCATGATTGAATTTATAAATAATAATATTTATGGGTATTAATATACATATAAATAATATTAATATATTTATAAATAATTAAATGACGGATTCTTGATTCAGGTTTTGACTGACATTTTGAAATTTTCTGGTTCCTCACAACTCACTTTAAATACAAGTACTCGCATACCATAGAATTCCTGAACTTTCGTCACAATGCACAGTTTTAATGCCCTACCGAATTTACTTCAGTTCTGGACAAAATTCCATTTTCTTCAGCCAACGAAGACACATTTATCATGAGTTCGGTTGCAAAAAGTCGTTTAATTTTATTGTATGTCCGACTTTCAAAAATTGTCAAAATTTAAATTTTCAACGTCATGTCATCTGTTGAGTGAAAGTAATCGATAAGTTACTATATAGTATCTTTGTCTGATTTTTCGATGGACGTCGAAGGATCTTCAATGTGAAAAAATGTATCTGTGTTGGCACTTTGTACTTTCTAAAATTTCTCATGCTGATGCCATTTTGTTCCAATTTTCTTTTAGTGGCGGGGGTTTCTCCTATTGCAATGAAACTATGTTCATCTTCTCTTTATTCATTTCGCAGACACTTGAACTATCTGAGGAGCTTAAATTGTCACTTTCTTCATTTCCACTTTTTTCACTGGACGTTCCGCTACTTTCGTTAATGCCACGGGAGCCACTGATCTCGATGCTATCTTCATTAATAAGAGGCCGTTTTGGAAGCCGATTCCTTTTCTTTTGAAATGAATCACAAATTCGCCAATCTAATGACTCCTGTAAATTCACCAGCAAATCGTGGTTTACGCGTCTTGGAGACTTTCTTTTTTTAAAATCGTGATCAGAAAGTTTAAATGGATTGAAACATCTATCTCATACGTTGATCGCCACTCATGTTGCACAGTGTACACACGATTCACAGAACAAATACTACCACTCTTGTCTTCATAAGTATTGCGTATTGCGCCTAATGTTGAGAAAATTTTACCATGTCCCTTGACATGTGGTCGATTGTACTTCACGAGCAAGGTCGGGAGGGCACCCCGTCCCTAGGACGCAAAGTGACTCGCAGTAAAATTCGTTTCGCTGACACGAGGAAAAGCATTCGTTTTGCTGTCACCCATCCCTTCTGGGGAAAGTGTGAACATAGATTTACTAATGTTTCTTGAAACTCAAATCAGGCAGAGGGTCATTCTTTTTATTGTTTGTCGGCATTAGTATCCAAGACTGATCGAACACATTTCGTTAGTGCAGGGGCAGGAACCACGCGCCCGAATACCATAATTGCAATTGATTTTTTTTATCATGAGTGCCCACATTTTTCTTATTACGTTTTGTAGAAAATTGAACAAGAAATATACCTATTTTTTCAAATTTTAATCTGAGAGAGTTCATTAAGAAATTTTCGTTTTTTAAAAATAATGACAATTTTTTTATGAAATATTTATTTCATGAGCAAGTAATTTACAGATGAATAAAATACACATATCAAAAAATTAAACGAAACAAACCAGTAATTTTTATGTTAAGTACATTCAGAGCGTCAATTTATCATATTTTGCAAAGTACGCGTAAATTTTAAAATTTAATATAGGCAAAACTACACAAATAAACAATTTTCAGGTAAATAAGGAAACACGTGCCTCTTTTTTTGATGTCCAGAATGAATGCCATATATTCGTGTCATTTATTTTTTTTAAATAGTCGTGTCAGTTCGAGTGAGATTTGACGTGGAATGGCTCATATTTCAATTCGTTTCGTTCTCACCCATAAGAACATAAGTGACCCACAAGTCAACCACGATGTTACCCACAAAAAATGTATGACACAATGTCATACATTTTGGGGGCAGAGTGAGCATCTGAAATACTAACAACTCTTGAAACCCTTATCAGGCAGACGGTCATTCTTTTTTTAGTTCTTCAGCACTTGCAAAGGCCGAACACAATTCGTTAGTGCATGGGTAGGCAGAGCGCGCCCTCATACTTACAATTGATTTTCTTAGAACTATATGTGTGGAGTGCCCACTTTTTTTCTTGTTGTATTTTATATAAAATTGAACAAGGAGCACGCCTATATTTTTTTCATCGAATTTATATAGAAATTTTACTTTTTTTGAAAAAAAAATACATTTTTTAAAATAAAAATATTTTTTGAAAAATGTAGTTACAGAGGAATAAAATACACATTTCAAAGTATTAAATGACACAAACCAGAAATTTTTATATTTCGTGCATTCGGAGAGATAATTGATCTTATTTTGTGAAGTACCCGTAAATTCCAAAATTTAATATAGCCATAATTACACAAATAATCAATTTTCAGGCAAATAAAAAAATACGTGTCTCTTTTTTTGATGTCCAGACGTAAGAAAAAAAATATCGTACATTTTAAAAAATTTCGTGTCAACTCTTGTGCGATTTGACGTGGAATAGCTCATATTAGAGGTGTGTTGCACGTATATTAGATTGACTTTATACTTTAAATAAATTAGAAATTCAATATACCAATACATCAATTATCACGTATCAATTATCACGTATCAGTTATCAATCAGGTACCGATTGTTACATTCCTATCCCTTGGGGGTGAGGCGGGGGTAACTGGAATTTTAAGTGGTAACCCCCAATTTTTGTTGCAGATTCGGATTCTGCATACAAAAATAAGTCCATTTTATTCGGTACTTTAAAAAATGCAAATTTATAAAGTTATCAACAATAACTTTCAAGATAGCAAAAATAACGTTCATTGATGCAATATGAAACAATTGTAAAGAAACAAATTTATATGAGAGAAACGTGTAAATGTGTGTAATGAAAAAAACAACAACAAAAATTATATTTTTAATAAATTATTTTAATTAATAAATACTTGCAATAAATACAACGCTAGCGCATAAGCCGTTCAGCCGATTTTATTCAAATTCAATATTTCCCAATCATTTTCACTGATGTTGATGCTCCTGGAATTTAAAATCGATATTTTAATTTTGGGGGGTACTTGAAGGTGCATGAAGCATTTTCAAAGTTAAAAAAAATGGCTCCAAATGTTTTGATTAAATTTTGTTGTTGAATTGTACGAAGGACGTTTAAGAGAATAATGTAGGTATCGTTTTCGTTGATATCCCCAATTTTTCGAAAATTGCAAAAAGCAATTTCAAAACAGCATAATTGAAAATAGAGATTTTTGCCTCAGACAAAGTCGGTTGTATAAAATTAGCACATTAAACGTAAATTTTTTTGAAAAAACGAGTGTTTTTTTCATAAATTAGGCTTGAAGTTTACCAATTTTTTTTCTCAAAAACCGCTCCAAATTTTTGCTTTAAATTTCCCTTATGTAATGAGCAACGATAAAAAATATGGTCTAGCCTTACTTCCGGGAATTACGTTTTTTTTAATTGTAAAAAAATAATTTTAAAACTATAAATTGTAGATCGAGATTTTTGCCTCAGACAAAGTCTATTGTACAAAATTAGGTCTTTAAAAACGGTTATGAAAAATTTTCTGAAAAACAAGTCAGTTTTGCGTAATTTTCGCTTTAAGTTTACAAAAAAACTCTCAAAAACAGCTTCAATTTTTTCTTTAAATTTCCTCCACATGTGTAATAGGGACGGTAAATAAATAAATAAATAAACTAGTGGTACTATAGAATGGCACAGACTTTCTCATAGTAGGTAATTTTTCAATCTTGTTATTCTGATATAGCATTTGAAGTAAGACCTTCATGGCTGCCTTTCTTTGTCACCCAAAATACTTTTGTTTTTCGCATATTGACAATTACCGGCTTCCTAATGCCTAATGCTAGAGCTGATACAATTACGTTGTGAGTAATATATAAGTATTCAGTCCACAATTCACTCCAATGACCGTGGTGGTTAAAGCGTGCTGAGACTGAGCGCGTCATTTCGGAAAATGCGGTTTCGAATCCCAGACTGGGATTTTCATTTGATGAATGTGTTGTTGCAGAAAAAACTATTGAAGAGTGCAGAAAATGTATTGAAATTCATATGAAATACTTCTTACTTATTAGTAGAATCAATGCAGATAGGATACAGGACTTGTAGGATATAGGATACAGGACAGGATAATACACAAGACTTGTCTGTGTTTCCCCAAATTGCATCATTTAAATATTTTTTCAACTCTGTTATTCGATTTCTGAAACGTATGTCATGTCAAATCAATAGTTGTCTTGTGTGCATCTGAAATAAACGATTTAAATAAAATTATGATTATTTCAACATTAAATTGAAATACAATTTAATCAGAACCCATGCGATCAACTTACATATCCATAACAGTTTCTAAATTATTATTACTTTCTCGCCTTACGAATATTTCGTAAGAGAAAGTTATGTAATCGTGCGCCGGGAAACGATCTTTCTAGCGCACTGCGCTTGTGTGGCGTAAAGGTATCAGCGTCAGCACGTTAACTCCGAGGAAATGTGTTCGCGTGTCAGAATGGGAAAAAAAACCTCACACTTTTACTGGTTTGAAACACTTTTACTGGTTTATGTAGTAGTGTATTATTGCGGAGCATTTAGAAACAGTGCGAGAAAATATGTGCTTTGGTAGCACCACTAGTTTCTCCTTCTGGCACTGATCTCGATCAAATCGGATATACCTTCAAGCCTGAACACGAAGGGACGGTCGTTTTTGTCAAGATTTTTTTAAATACCGCCCTTTCTTCTTCTTCTTCTTCTTCTTCTTCTTTGTCTTCTTCTCCCCCTTCTCCTTCCCCTTTTCCTCCTTCTTCTCCTTCTCCTTTTTCTGCCATTAATGTCAACAGGCTTACCTTCCTCAGGAGGAATACCATCCTACTTTTTAGTGTGGCTCTCCAATAATCCCTTTTGAAGACAGTTCTGTTTATTATAAACCATTCTCAATGCTGGCAATTACACAAGTGCAAAGAATGAATTCTGGTTTCACTAATGCAATTCCAAGATTTCAAAGGGAGTCTACAATATCATTTTGAAGGGACCATGTCGTGGGTAAAAGAAATTCATAGCCATCATACTGGAATGGCCATGTGGAATCAAGATTACAAAGAAAAGATTGTTTCCTTACATATGAAGTGCTAATGAAAATTTTAGAGTTGAATAAAAATGTAAATGATTTTAATGATTAATTTTTTACATGTGATTTTTCTTTATTTACATGCTACATTGCTATGTTGACTAGAATATAACGTTTTTGAATATCTATTTTCATAAAAATAAATGCCTTTCTGCTTGCCGAAAATAAATGCCTGAAATTCCCGACTCTAATTATTAGTGTAGGTGAAGCTCATTGTTAGATACAGCTGGAAATCATACTACAAACACTCCAAACAAATTTAAAACCTACCAAAACATTGTAATATTTGTATAATCTGTTTGAGAATCACTGCATTACAACAAAATATATTAAGTGAATCTGTTACTCTTACCGGCTGGACAAAAGGAGCAAAAGTTTTTATTCAAAAATATTTCAATAATTCCCAAAATCTACCTACTTCAGTTCAAAAGATTTCAGTTTACCAATAAATAATTTTTTTAATGAATATTAATAAAACACAAGGACAGACTTTTTTAAAATAGGGGTAGATTTATTTAAAAAATTGTTTTAGTGATAGATATATGTAGCATACTTCAAGTGAGTGATTCTACAAAACTATTGGTACTTATTCCTGAACATAAAACTGAAAACAGTGTGGAAAGAAGCTATATTAAAGATTTCATTGTAACATTAATATAAAGAATTGTCAAATAATTATTTTCACACTTCATTTCTCCTTTTTTAATTCACACTGTTTAAATTAATTCAAGAATCCATACAAAGTTGCAGGTACAGCTAGTTTATTAATATTTAATATCAAGGTGTGGTTAATTAAACAAACCAGTTGCTGACAGATTGTGAGATAAAAGGTTAGGAAAATATTTTCAATTTTGGAATTATGAAAATTCCTTATGAAATAGAACAATAACATCGTGTAACAAATAAATTTGATTATTAATAAGGTTCCAATCTTTTTTGTAATGTACATATTTTATCTTATTAAAGGACGAAAATAATAATTTTTAATAAGGACATGTTGCTGAACAAGGCAAATCCAAAAGTAATGATAGTAGAAAAAACAATACAGACTGTAATACAATTTCAGTCTTTTTTATAGCGTAAGAATAGCAGTACAACTAAAAGCAGTTTGCACCAGCATAACAAAAAAAGAAAATAAGTACTAAGAAATTTTGAGGGGATATTGAAATGTGTGTGAAATATGTGATTCAGTGTTTTAGTTTTGTGATGATTAAATTTCATGGCTTCTACTTGGCTTCTACTACTTTCATGGCTTCTGACTGCTTCTGCCTGCTGACGGCCTCTGACTACTTCTGACTACTTCTGACTGCTGACGGCCTCTGACTACTTTCATGGCTTCTACACTTGCAATGTTTTTAACTCTGATTAGTTAACAAATCAAACAAGCAACAATTTATATCCCTTTGTATGATAACTATTTCACATTCATAAATAACTTCATGTAGATAGAAAAGTTAATGTAACTGTTTGTAAATGACAAGCAGTTAGGATTTTTTAAGTGAAAAGTAAATATTTTAATGTTTTGTATACCAAATAACAAAGAAAGTGTTTTACAACAAATATGTCATGATTTGTGATAAAACATAGAATATATTTAAAACAAGATTTAAAAATGTTTCTTCAATCTACTCTTAATTAATTTATACAAATAATAGTAGGTAATTGATATAATTTCAACAATTAGTAAAATTGAAGAAGGCCTGTTATGTTATTCATAATCTTGCAATTATTTTTGCATTCATTTTTTTCTCTTAAATGTGTCCTTTTTGAGCATATTAAAGAGTTTGAATAAGTAATATGTTTGCTACTGTACTTTCCGTCTTCGTATCAAACATTACTGTTTTGACAGTGTTTTCTCTATAAAGTTGCAATAAATTATTTGATATTTCTCCAAGCTCTAGACTGTCTTCTCTGAGCTTTCATCACAAACCCAGATATTTCTCTTCTTCTTCAGAAGGATCTTTTGGATTTTGAATCAAGACTTCTAAGTTTTCTAATAACTCTCAAATTCTGTTTGAATTTATTATTTTCTATTTCCTAAAAAAAACTAACAAAAAATGCTTAAAGTCACATGAACAAATCTATGAAATTCATAAATATGAACATCATTAAAGTAACTTAAAATTTGAAATTAGTTATTTCCCATTATTTTTTCTGTAAACTAACACTTCTTGTTTCAACAAAAGTTATGTGTTATGAGAGACTTTACAACCAATTTAAGTTATTTCAGTTAATTTTGCATATTTCCACATATACCACCAAAAATGTAAATGTTTGCACATTTGGACCTTATGTGCATCAGATCCAGATGCTTATGTGCATCTGGATCATCATTTCTGTATTTTCTGCATCATTAAATATATCTCCCATTATTTTCCGAAGAAGTGAGTTAAGCTTTTATAAAAATTAAGGTATACTTTAATGTATTTCTTTTGTAATCTAACAATTTTTATATGATTTCTTTATCTTTTATTTTGCTGTGCCCCAGTATTCTAAGTTACATCTTTTTACATATTTTCAGTTTTTAATTGCACGTTACTAAATTTATTTACATATATAGAAGCATATTTCGCTGTTTACGTTACAAATAAATCACAATCCTACTTGTAATTTTTATTTATTTATATATATATATATATATATATATATATATATATATATATATATATATATATCTGAGAGGTTACATCTGGCAATGTTTCTCAGTTCCTCTTTTCCTGCCTTCTCTATCCATTACATCTTTGTCTGTCAAATTTCTTGTCGCCATCGCAGTCAGTATTCCTTGTTTCCACGGGGTTGATGGTCTGCCTCTCCGTCTTCTATACAGTGGTATCCATTTAAATACTTGTTTGGGCCACCTCCTCTTCTAGCATTCTCAGCAGATGTCCGTACCATTGAAGCTGTTTTCGTTCTACAGTATCTATTATATTCTTTTGAATTTCCATTCTATCCTTTATTTCATCATTATGTATGTGGTGTAAACGAGATATTCTGCAACTTCGTCTCAGAAAGTTCATTTGAATCGCCAATAATCTCTTTTTGGTTTTTTGTGTTAGTTCCTTACTTCTGAGCCATATGGAACAATGCTCTCTATTATGGTACTGTATATATTTTTCTTTGTTTTCTTTGATAACTGGGAGTTCCACAGAATTGAATTTAACATATTTATGACTTGTTACCCTTGATTTATCTTATTATTAATCTCCTGTAATTTTTTCAGAAGCAAAAACAAACAAGGAAATTAATAACTATAATTTGTAAATTCTTAGATTTTTTCCTATTTATTGCCAAGATTTAATTGTGCAATAAAATGTATAATAATTAACCTTATGTGAATGAAAAGTAATAAATATTGGAACTAAAAATGGAAACGTTTGAATGTGAGATAATATTCATTTTAGTTTCATTTTAATTTTAGTCAAGACCTTCGTACTGAAATAGTAATTTTTTACTGCATTATCATCTCTACAGGCAATTCTTTTCAAATTGAGAAATGAATGAGTCAGGAGATTCATCGAAATATTCTCATGCTAATTGGTTTAGAAAAAAGGAGTTTCCTAAAGTTTTTATTAATAATAAGTTCTTTGCAAAAATAAACAAAACTAATACAAGTACTTGCAAATCTTCATTCTTAATGACTTAACTAATGACTGTAAGGCTGTCATTATCAGTTCTTTACATATTTTAATAAGTTAGGTTAGAACCAACAGGTTCAAGAAAACATACTTTCACATTATGTACGGTAGAATCTAGTTCACAAAATATTTAAATTCTTTGAATAATTTTTTATGTAAGCATACATCAATAAAGAAGAATTTTTTTATGTTTTATAATAGGAAATGATTTATTTCAAAAACAAAGTTGTTATTCTAATTTCGACATGTTCAGTTGATATTTGTCATGAGTAAAGAATAATTAAATATTTGAAGAACAAAGAAGAAAATGTCTTCCTTGGGTAAAATTTGCTGTAAATAGTATATTTGTTTTTTCAACTCGTCACACACCGACAGTTTTTTTAACTGTTTTTGACGTAATCAATAAAAACAAAACCTCATTA
>JAHLJT010002406.1:158015331-158072899 GCA_031308135.1 Acheta domesticus
AAGAGTTCTCTTTGCGGATGATACAAATATTCTTTGCAACAAAGAAACCGTAAATAGTACAATATCAGACGTTTCAAATTGGTTCCGTAATAACAAATTAAAAGTAAATGAAAATAAAACAGTTTCAATGCAGTTTTCCATATCAAATAAAAAATTCTGTACTCCATTGAAAATGAACGGTGTGCCATTGACTGATGTTAATGTAACAAAATTTTTAGGTCTATCAATTCAGTCAAACCTCAAATGGAATGCCCACTTAAATGAATTGAACACAAAATTAAGTTCATTATGCTACGCGTTCAGAATTCTTTCAAATTCCGTCAGCCTTCATACAGCTCGTTGTGTATATTTTGCCAATGTTCAGTCCCGCCTGAGATATGGCAAATATTTTGGGGAAACACATCTTATAGCTCACAGACTTTCAGATTACAAAAAAGAATTGTACGAATAATAAGCAAATCCAACCCACGTGATTCTTGTAAGTCACTCTTTATTAATCTAGGAATTTTACCATTACCTTGTCTCCTGATTTACGAATCAGTATTTTTTGTCAAAATCACTTAAGGGCGGGAATATATTTTCAGCAAACGCCGATGTCTATAAGTATAACACACGACGTAGTAATCATATTCACCAGGTGGCAGTATCAACAGCTCACTACAAAAAATTCACATACAATTCATGTACATTACTCTACAACACTTTGCCAGAAGACATTAAACGATTAAATTCAATAGAAAAGTTTAAGTCCCAAGTAAAATCTTTTCTGCTGCATAACTGTTTCTATACAATTCGAGACTATACCGAGCATCAAAAAGGAAAGTAGAATTAATTTTAACAATGATAGTTAATGTAATTATTTATCATTTGGACTGTATAATTCTAAAGAACCTTTAACAAGTATTGTACCACAGTTTCTGGGTTGATGGCCCCCACCTCGATCAGGTTTTTCGTCCAGTTTCCCTGATCCTTGAGCAAATGCTGAGATGGTCCCTTGTTTTGCTTCTGGACATAAATGTAACTTCATTATTTGTGCACGTCTTCTGAATTTCAGTGGGAAATATTGTTATTCAAATTATCATTTTTCATATTATCGCGGCAAAAAGTATTATTCTTTCATGAAGAACATGAGGGTTCAGGGCAGGAATTTATAGCTAATTTACCTTTGAAAATATATTTTATTATATAGGAGCGAATATTTTGTCAACAAAACTCGAAAAAAACCTCTCTTTTCTGTATTCAAAATTCGACCAGAATATGGTTTAGGATAGAGACCACAGAATTATGAAAACGTGCACAAAATTCACTTCTCCCCATAGCTCGTCGCACGCAGTTATTAACTGCTTTTTGACGTAAATAAATAAATAAATAAATAAATAAATTTTAAATTTAGTTACTTTTTTAAATTAATTCACATAGTATTGTAGGCTAGCTCGATTTGATTTTTGTTTTTCATTTATTTCAAACTATTTTACTTTAGCTCCATTAAAACGTTTGTTCTTTGTGTTGTGCCATAGCACAAGTGTTCCCCTACTACCTCCGCGTATACCCGTGCAAGCACTCTCGCATGTTGGACCCCACACTCATCTCTATTCTTCTATTTCCATTCTAAGAGGGAAAGTAGTTAACGAAACGTGTTCATTTGTTTAAAAATGTATGAAGGTAACTTGCAATGTACTAACACAATATAAAATAAAAATAAAAAACAATGCAATTGATGTTTAAAAGAAATTTTCAGTATAGATTTATTCAGTACATGGAGAATTTTCTTGGAACAATTTACAACACTTTCTTAAAGATAATTTGAAGTAATTAATTAATTAATTTGAAGTAATTATTCAATATTCTTTGACAGTTAGCTGTTAGCTTTTCGTGATAGTCACAAAGAATATTACCTTTTTACTTTTGAGAAAGCTACGTGACTGAACCCGCTGACTTGAATATTCCATCGAATGATAACGAAAATACTGGTACAGGTAAAACACAAACACAGTCTTCATTCTTCATTGTACACCCACATCCCTCCACAATTCTGTACACAGCACTTATAGACCATGGCAAAACGTTAATAGAATAGTTTCACTTCACGCGTAAGAAACAATCCTCATAGGTATCAAGTAACTATAATAGTACTTCTAGTTTGCTGGAGAGCAAATCTTGAATTAATGATTATGCAAATAAACCTCGTCCGACTGCACAAGTCACGGTGTATGCAGAAAGTGTAAATATAAGATTGAGGAATCTAAGCCTTCTAAGCACGTCGTCACAGAAATGACTACTTGCGACAAAGGCTGAAATATTGAGGTGGCCTTGATAATATTGAAGCGCCGAACCGAAAATTTAATTGAATGTCCAAGAATGTCCCATCTTGTAGATTATGGTAAGAACAACGTTTATTTGAAGCCTTTGGCCTCAAAATTTCAATTTTTAAGACCCTAGAACGCTTTGTTTAGGAGTTATTTGACTATGTCAATTCGAAAACATTGACATGTGTTGCGGGTTGCATTTGACATGAATATTTACATGCATTTTTTAAACAAATCCTTCATATTTTTAAAGTCAAAGTGCAATTCATGTCTCCGTGAAATTCTCTTTCTTTAGATACATCATTTATAAAGATGGGTTTCGTGTAAGAGCCACAAAGGAAAGGTATACTACTGAAATGATATAACGATGGAATAATATAATATAATAGGAAACGATATATTGTTATATAGGCCTAATCATCAAATCTACTCTGTTTTTACGCACATTACCTTTCATTTACATTTTATTATGCAAAGCGAAATCATCTATTCGTTTTCACATTTATCTCAATTATAGGACGCAATTTAAAATAGGTTTTCAATAGATTATAAAATATTTATTTGTAAACGTTTAACAGAAGCTCGAATTCACGAAACGAACAAAGAAATATGAAATAATATACTAATTCTAATTTACGGAGCATTCTGCTGGAATTATGTCTATTACGTTGATGAAGGGTAGTCAATGGGGAGGGGCTGTTAGGTTTGTAACGAAATTATATCCATATTCTACTCACATTTTCAAAAAATTCAACATGACCTTATTTGAAGATCTGTTTTTATTAACACATTTCATTAAGAAAAAATGTATTTTCACAATGTAGTTGTAGGAAGACGCCGAAAATTATATATATCAGGCATTTCAACGAACATGAGACCTGCACGACTCTCTTAAACGTCCCATGTGTTATATAAGGCCCCAATTTAATAAGATAACGTGCGGTTTTTAAGAAAAATGGTTTAAAGAAAATAAAAATTGCCAATCTTTGACACAGATTTTCGCAGAAAATGTTTTTGAAAAATCGGGCATGACCTTATTTGAAGATCTGTTTTGAACAAACACCTTGTATTAAGAAAAAACATTGTATTTTCGTAATTACAGTTGTAGGAAAGACGCCGAAAAAATTTTTATTTTTTTTTATTGTCGAAACATTAGGGTATTCAACCACCATGAGTCCTGCGCCATTCTCTCAAACATCCTTAAGTCTATCCCAAAAAAAAAAAATCAAAATCGATGGCGTCTTTTTTTGAAAAGTTTTAAAAGGTCCAGATGATTCATGTAAAGTACCCTCCCAAATTAATATATCTGTTTCAAATTCAAGGGACCGCATCATCAGCCAGATCGATTGGGGAATTCAATTTTGGAGAAAATCGCATGAACCATTTAGCTACTAGCATTGTCCACAGACGGACGAACGGACGGACGATGGACGGACGGACATTTTGCCGTGAATCGATTTTTCAGAATCAAGGAACACAAAACATGGATTCAGCTACACCACGTGTTGGAGGATTTTTTCTCTAAATTTAACAACTGGATTTATCCATTTTTTTGTTACCAGGGCCCTGTTCTAAAAGTTTTTCTGCGAAAATTCACCGTTTTTTTCGCGTAGCATTACATACTTTCTCTTTTTAAGAAGTTTCTTCGTAAGTGCAAGGAAATAAAAATTGGATGGTGATGGCGCAATTCTGGCTTCAGATTTGGATTCAGCGCATCGAAATACATAGAGAAAGTACATGTACATGTACAAGTACATGTACAATAAATAGAGAAAGTACATGAGAAACATGTTTCAAGTCTTTGGGTCTGACAATTTTTTTATGCCTGTGTTGATTGTTTCCACATCAAACCCCAAATGTATGCCTCATGGGTTTTTAAAATGCATTTCGGCTTGCACTGCATATCAATTCAAACATTCTCAACACAATTACTTATTTCTATATTACATTTATCTTTTTCTGTTTTACTTTCTCGAAATTTTCCCTCTAATATGGTTCCCATTAATGACCTTCCAATTCCAGTCACTGAATTAAAACTAATAATAGACAGACACGTACAATAACTGATATAAAGTGATAGTAAATCTAACAGGAAACGTTAGTCATCAAGCGATTTATTTTCTTGAAGCGCTTCTATCTTTCCTGAAAGAGATGCAATCTTGATTAGTTTAACCTTTGATTACTCTCGCAAACATCTCCAGTTAAATAAAAAATTGTAAAGGAATGAATTTTTACAATTTATGTTTAAAATTAAGAAACTATTTTGCTGTATTATTTAAGACTAGCTGAATGTGATGTCGTCGACGCTTTAAACGACTTTCGGTTGTTTGACTTCTTTTTTTTTTCTTTCTTCGTCTTTCTTAGCATTCGCCTTCGTCTTCTTCGTTGTCGTCTTCGTCTTCTTCTTCGTCGTCGTCTTTGTCTTCTTCTCCTTCGTCGTCGTCGGCGTCTCTCTCTTTCTCTTCGTCGGTATTGGTACTGGAGTTTAATCAACGCCACCTACATCTAATTAGGAGCGTTGATTTTGTTCCCACCGTACTCACCACGATCGCAGCCCCAAAACACGAAAAACACGTTTTTGAATATTACTTAGAATTTTATGGCTGAATATAAAACAAATTATCAGTTCCCCATCAGGAGACCGAGACGCGTCAAAAAACACCTCTTATGTCTCGATTGGTGCAAGGGAAGTGGTTTAACAGTGAGAGAAGGAACCGAAAATTCGCACGCACGCACACGAAGAGTTTTCTCAAATACTATATAGGGACACTATATAGGTGCTAAAAAATCACGTACATTCTCGCCCGTATTTTCAAGCAAAATTGCGCGAAAATACGCGAATTTACACAAATCACGCAAATTTACGCGAATACCAACGATGCACGATGCGTATTTTAGCCGTAAAAAAACTATTAGTTTATATTACTGCGAAAAGAAATGGCAGCAGTCATTATGTCCTCAGTGCGGCGTTACAACAATGGTTTACGAACAAACAATGACCGCTAATTCGTAAGGGATACTCATTTTGCCAATTAACATTGTTGACACAGCTAGCAAGAAAATGAAAGTAGATAAAAGAAATATAATAATTAAATATAATATTTTTATTTACATCAAAATTACTCGCTTTTTACTTTCCCGTATACGTATAACACGGAGTGATATACGTAGTATAGGGAAAGTTATGTAATGCTGCGCGAAAAAAATGGCCAATTTTCGGCGGAAAAAAATTAATTGCCGGGCCGTCAAAACGAATAAGTGGATAAAACCAGTTGCTAAATTAAGAAAAAAATCCTCTATCTCGTGGTGTGGTCAAAATCCATGATTTGTTGCTTCTTTATACTTAAAAATAGATTGGCGGCATTCCGTCCGTCTGTCCGTCTGTGGTCAACGCTAGCGCCTAAACCGTTCGGTCGATTTTTCTTCAAAATTGATATTCCCCAGTCGATCTGATTCTAGTCGAAGCTTTGTGATTTTGAAAAAGATTCTTTAAAATTTGAGGGTACTTTATATGAAGCCCCCCGGGGATTTTCAACATTTTCTCAAAAACGGCTCCAAATTTTTTTCTTTAAATTTCTTGTATGAATAGAGGAAAATACACTTTTTAAACATGGCATAGTTCCGATTTTCACGTACAGCTCTGAATTTTCGAAAATTGTGAAAGTTTGAATTTTTTTCGGCGTCGTTCTCCAACTACAAAATTGAAGATAGAGATTTTTTCTTCAAATAAAATTTGTTCTGCAGATTGAGTTCTTTAATAAAGGTCATGTAAATGTTTTTCACAATTTTGGTAGTTTTTCGTGCAATATGTGCAATTTTAAAAAATTACAAAAACAAAATTTTCTCAAAAACGGCTCCAAATTTTTTCTTTAAACTTTGGTACGGATAGTGGTAAATGTTCTCTATCAATGACATAAAAGCCATTATGGTCTACCGGTTGGTTTTTTCAAAAAATTACCAAAATGTAAATTTTTTTACTTGTCTCTCACGTCGTTAATATTTACATTATCGGCGATTTTTTTTTACATTATTATATTTACGAGTATATATGCTTTAAATAATGTCAAGTAAAGTTTCTCGAAAACACTACCGTTTTTCTGTGAAAAGTAGCTCAAATTCGGCATTTTCAGAAATGCTCAAACGACATTTTCTCGTATATGGCTACAATTTTTTTCTTGAAACTTTTGTAACGGATAGTGCTAATTACACTCATTAATAATATAGCGTGAAGTTTATTTTGTTTTTTTTTTTTGTTTTTTTTTTCAAAAATTATATAAATGTAAATTTTTGAAAGATCTCTCACATCTTTAATATGCACATTATCCGCAATTTGTAAAGATGATTATATTCGTGAGTGTAAGTGCTTCAAATAACTTCAAATAAAGCATTTTGAAAACTCAATCATTTTCTGTGAAAATGAGCTTCAAATTTCGCATTTTTAGTAGTGCTGAAACGCCATTTTCTCTTAAACGGCACATAATTTTAAAAGAAAATTGCCATTTACGTCTAGGTTTTTGTGTTCTTTAATATTCTAAAATTAATGTTTCTGTTCCACCAATAGGAAACCGAAAAATTAAGAAAATGACAAAAAAATGTAGTTTTGGCGATGATAGATGGTAGCTGGCAAGAAAGAGTATGTGGCAATTCCGAATAGCTAGCGAAAACCCAGGAAAATAGAAAACTAATACGGGTAAGTCTGTGCCATTCTGTTTGTGTTTTTTTGACAAATAAATAAATAAAATAAATACGGTCATGCTTAATTTTTTCAAAATACGAGTAGTTTTTCTTAATTTTGTGACAAACGTAATAGGCCGCTGTAAATTTACTGCGCTTCGGACAGCTGGATGCGTCGTAAATTAGAATGTGCAATTTTGTATATTATTTCTTTCTTCGTTTCTTACATTCGAACTTTGTTATAGACTTACACATTAATATTTTAGAAATTGTTTATTTTGAAATATTTGAAATAAGTAAAAAGAATTAATAGCTCTCAGAATGCAGGGTCTGCAACAATTAAATTCACTTTGCGCTCGCGAATATCTGTGAATTAGTGTCATTGTTGTGACCTAATGGAGCTGTATGAAAAGAGTTATAATTGTCTAATTTATGTTGATATTTGCAGGCAAATATTTAGTTTTGCACCAAATGCTGTACCATTTGTAGTGAGTAGAGGATTTGTTGCATGGTTTTAAAATACTCTTCCCTAATCATGGCCCAATGGAAGGCATTTCTATATTTCCAGGGTATCAGGTTTCTTTTTCCAGTACAGGGTTACTAAAACTTTTGCATTCTATTTTGTGAAGTTGTAGAATTCACATAGTTCTGACAACACTGCAATGGAAATAGTGAGTTCCAAGCGAAGATGTTAGTAGCGCATAAAGTGCAATATTACAGTACTACATAGCTGTTTCCTCTAATACCGGAAGTAAGTGCTGTTGTAGCACCACTAGTTTTACACGCATTACTTTTTTATTCCCACACCTTATTAATAAAGCGAATCATCTATTCCTTTTCACATTTAACTCATTAAAGGCAGGCGCGGATCCAGACTTCTCTTTGGGGTGGGGTCAGTGCATTTTTTCGGAAAGGAGGGTACAGATTTTAATAACATACGAGTATATGAGCCATTCCACGTCAAATTGCACAAAAAATAGCCAAATTTGACCTTTATATTTTATTTATTTTCTAAATTTTTTCTGTTTGTTATATGGATCAATAAGTGAACACGTGTATTTTTATTTTTTACTAACTTTATTATTTTCGGAAATATTGTATAATGAAATTTGCTAAAAATGACGCGCATCACTAACGTAAAAGTATCATACATTGAATACACCAATTATAGAAATTCCGTTCAAATTCCATTCGAAACTTAAATCATGTTAATTTTTAAGAATTTTGCAAAATATTAATTTTTTGAATTTTCAATTTTTTAAAAAAACTGAAATTTTGAAAAATTGAATATTTTTGTAAACTCGATGAGCTAAAAATTTTTTAAAATATTTATAAACGCACTAGAGTATTGATAATAAGTTCAGAAAAAATCAAAGTGGAATCTCAGTAACTTTAAAAGACATAATATTTTACGAACCAGTGTGTAATAGATTGCTGCAATAGACACGTTTTTGAGTTACTGGTCGTCGGTTTCTTGGAATGAAGCAGTAATTAAGTACTTCTTGAGGTGGTGAAACTTCATGATTGAATTTATAAATAATAATATTTATGGGTAATAATATACATATAAATAATATTAATATATTTATAAATAATTTATAAATTTATAAATAATTAACCCATTAGCGCCGAGCGTTGCTTTTGGCAACGGAAAATGGCCATGTTTTTGTAAAGCCCGCCAGTGAACACGTGCGCGCCAATTTTCTTTATGGAACATCTTAATCAATTGGAGAAGCATGCTCCATGTGACCGTGGTCGATTTTGATTGTTTGCTTTATAGACTTCGTGTCCAGACGTGTTGAAAGTTTTAGCATCGCAAATTGACTTGAAAAAATGGACATTCGCTTCGAGTAAGTAAAACTTTGAGGTGATCTTTACGGCTTTCTATGTATTTTCCACCTAATAACATTAAAAACACTTCAATTCGCATGTAGAGTAAGTTTTACGTAACATCTAACTAGATTTGGCCATGCTTCACGTGTTTCAACTTTAGTGTTAACTTTTAGCAACGCTAGGCGCTTGTAGTTGCTTTATTGTCATTCTACATCAATTACGTAATATTTTACTTTTGGTAACAGAAGAGGCTTTTCTCTTGCTGAAGCGCTCGATATTCTGGAAAATGATGAAATTGAAGCAGATATTGATGATATTTTTATCGAGCCACCCGAACCGAACTTTGACACCGATCAAGATTCTGCGGAAGAAGGTGATGAGAGGTAGGCTATATTGTAACTAATATATTTTAATATTTTACTGCTTTATTGTTGTTTCTATTACTATTATTATCATAATTATTATTATTTTTATTATTTAGATTAGTCGACAATCTTACATCTCGACAATTGCGAGCTGGCGCAGAGATAAAACTGACCAACAATGAGAGGTTGGGTATCAATTATGACGTGGACGAGACGTTGCCATCCACATCTAAAGCGAACACAGCAGCATCAGAGGTTGGTAGGCATGTTCCAACTAGTGACTGTACAAAGAATTGGATGGAAGAGAGGGAAAGGGAAAAACGTGTCTTCATTCCTCTATGGGAAGAAGGCGCGGATTTTGACTTGGAGAAACCTACTTTATTTCCAGAGCCGAATTACTTGAAATATAAAGATATGTCCATCACAGAAATCTTTGAAGAATTCATAGATAATGAACTTATTGAGCACCTAGTTGTGGAAACAAATAAATACGCTGCATTCTTGAATTGCCCTGATCCAAAATAACTGCAGATGAATTTCGATGTTTTATAGGTATTCTGTTTGTTAGTGGATACAACACACTACAATCAAAACGGCATTACTGGGATAGTGGAGATGATATGAGGAATGTAGCTGTCTCTCAGGCTATGCGAAGAGACAGGTTCCTTCAGATTTGTAGATTTTTGCACTGTGAAGATAACACTAAACTAAACAAAAATGACAAGGCTTGGAAAATTCGACCTGTTATGGAAATGTTAAAGAGACGATGCATTGATAACTTTGTACCAGAAGAGAATTTGTCGTATGATGAATGTATGGTAAAATACTTTGGGAGACACAGTTGCAAACAGTTTATTCGAGGCAAACCAATCAGATTTGGTTATAAAATATGGAGCCTCAATACTAAAGATGGCTACTTGGTAAATTTTGAACTGTACCAAGGGAAGGGGCCTAAAGGAAACCCAGAGTACGAAAAGTTATTTGGCAAAGCCGCTAGCCCCCTCATAGTTTTACTCGATGAGCTTCCTGTTGAAAAGAGGCAATTGAATTATACTTTCTACATGGACAACTTATTTTCCTGCCCAGCTTTATTCTCGTACTTGACATTTCAAGGTTATTCAGCTATTGGAACAATAAGAGAAAACCGTATTCCCAAAATGTGCCCATTGACTAGTAAGCAGACATTCTCTAAAAAGGACCGAGGTTATTTTGAGACTGCAATGGAGAAAAATGATGGGCAGTTATATGTCCGATGGATGGACAATGCAGCCGTGACCATGATTTACCTCTTCTTGTGGCACCCAAGAAGAAGGTAAAGTAAAGAGATTCTCCCAACGTGAAAAGAAAAACGTAATGATTCGAAGGCCGAAAGTAATTGCAAAATATAATTCATACATGGGAGGTACAGATCAAATGGACCAAAATCTCAGTTGTTACCGCGTTGGAATCAGGATTAAAAAATGGTATTGGCCATTGATTACATGGATGCTGGATGTGGCAATACAAAACAGTTGGATTCTGTACAACAAGTAACAAAGAAGCGAATACCTCAATTAGACTTAAAGAGAGAAGTGGCCTGTGTATATTTGCGGACATACGGTGCGCTGCCCAAAGCAGCGGGCAGGTCAAGCTGTTCACCAGCGTCCTACAGACAGCCGAGTGTCGGACTCCATACGATTTGATCGAATTGATCATCTTCCTCGGCACATTGAGGAGAAGAAAAAGAGAAGATGCGCTTTACGTGGGTGTACATCAATTGTGAGAACAGTGTGTAAAATGCAACGTTGGATTGTGCATTGATTGTTTCATCCCTTTCCATTCTCGTTAGTTTTTTAATAAGTTTAATTAAAACGCAAATATTAATATACAGTATCAAAGCAGTGAATAAAGTTTGTTTAAACAGTATACTATGTGTTTCATTCAGAGTCGAAAAGTGGGTAGTGTAGGCGCCTAGCGTTGCCTTTTGGCAACAGTCATTATTTCAGTCATTATGACTCGATTATGTTGAAATTAATTTCTTTATGCTATATTCTACGCATTTAAGCCATGTTCCTTAAAACTCTAAGAAAAAATGAAAAAAAATAATTTCGGCGTTAATGGGTTAAATGACGGATTCTTGATTCAGGTTTTGACTGACATTTTGAAATTTTCTGGTTCCTCACAACTCACTTTAATACAAGTACTCGCATACCATAGAATTCCTGAACTTTCGTCACAATGCACAGTTTTAATGCCCTACCGAATTTACTTCAGTTCTGGACAAAATTCCATTTTCTTCAGCCAACGAAGACACTTTTATCATGAGTTCGGTTTGCAAAAAGTCGTTTAATTTTATTGTATGTCCGACTTTCAAAAATTGTCAAAATTTAAATTTTCAACGTCATGTCATCTGTTGAGTGAAAGTAATCGATAAGTTACTAAATAGTATCTTTGTCTGATTTTTCGATGGACGTCGAAGGATCTTCAATGTGAAAAAATGTATCTGTGTTGGCACTTTGTACTTTCTAAAATTTCTCATGCTGATGCCATTTTGTTCCAATTTTCTTTTAGTGGCGGGGGTTTCTCCTATTGCAATGAAACTATGTTCATCTTCTCTTTATTCATTTCGCAGACACTTGACGAACTATCTGAAGAGCTTAAATTGTCACTTTCTTCATTTCCACTTTTTTCACTGGACGTTCCGCTACTTTCGTTAATGCCACGGGAGCCACTGATCTCGATGCTATCTTCATTAATAAGAGGCCGTTTTGGAAGCCGATTCCCTTTCTTCTGAAATGAATCACAAATTCGCCAATCTAATGACTCCTGTAAATTCACCAGAAAATCGTGGTTTACGCGTCTTGGAGACTTTCTTTTTTAAAATCGTGATCAGAAAGTTTAAATGGATTGAAACATCTATCTCATACGTTGATCGCCACTCATGTTGCACAGTGTACACACGATTCACAGAACAAATACTACCACTCTTATCTTCATAAATATTGCGTATTGCGCCTAATGTTGAGAAAATTTTACCATGTCCCTTGACATGTGGTCGATTGTACTTCACGAGCAAGGTCGGGAGGGCACCCCGTCCCTAGGACGCAAAGTGACTCGCAGTAAAATTCGTTTCGCTGACACGAGGAAAAGCATTCGTTTTGCTGTCACCCATCCCTTCTGGGGAAAGTTGTGAACATAGATTTACTAATGTTTCTTGAAACTCAAATCAGGCAGAGGGTCATTCTTTTTATTGTTTGTCGGCATTAGTATCCAAGACTGATCGAACATATTTCGTTAGTGCAGGGGCAGAAACCACGCGCCCGAATACCATAATTGCAATTGATTTTTTTATCATGAGTGCCCACATTTTTTCTTATTACGTTTTTGTAGAAAATTGAACAAGAAATATACCTATTTTTTCAAATTTTAATCTGAGAGAGTTCATTAAGAAATTTTCGTTTTTTAAAAATAATGACAATTTTTTAATGAAATATTTATTTCATGAGCAAGTAATTTACAGATGAATAAAATACACATATCAAAAAATTAAACGAAACAAACCAGTAATTTTTATGTTAAGTACATTCAGAGCGTCAATTTATCATATTTTGCAAAGTACGCGTAAATTTTAAAATTTAATATAGGCAAAACTACACAAATAAACAATTTTCAGGTAAATAAGGAAACACGTGCCTCTTTTTTTGATGTCCAGAATGAATGCCATATATTCGTGTCATTTATTTTTTTTAAATAGTCGTGTCAGTTCGAGTGAGATTTGACGTGGAATGGCTCATATTTCAATTCGTTTCGTTCTCACCCATAAGAACATAAGTGACCCACAAGTCACCACGATGTTACCCACAAAAAATGTATGACACAATGTCATACATTTTGGGGGCAGAGTGAGCATCTGAAATACTAACAACTCTTGAAACCCTTATCAGGCAGACGGTCATTCTTTTTTTAGTTCTTCAGCACTTGCAAAGGCCGAACACAATTCGTTAGTGCATGGGTAGGCAGAGCGCGCCCTCATACTTACAATTGATTTTCTTAGAACTGTATGTGTGGAGTGCCCACTTTTTTTCTTGTTGTATTTTATATAAAATTGAACAAGGAGCACGCCTATATTTTTTTCATCGAATTTATATAGAAATTTTACTTTTTTGAAAAAAATACATTTTTTAAAATAAAAATATTTTTTGAAAAATGTAGTTACAGAGGAATAAAATACACATTTCAAAGTATTAAATGACACAAACCAGAAATTTTTATATTTCGTGCATTCGGAGAGATAATTGATCTTATTTTGTGAAGTACCCGTAAATTCCAAAATTTAATATAGCCATAACTACACAAATAATCAATTTTCAGGCAAATAAAAAATACGTGTCTCTTTTTTTGATGTCCAGACGTAAGAAAATAAATATCGTACATTTTAAAAAAATTTCGTGTCAACTCTTGTGCGATTTGACGTGGAATAGCTCATATTAGAGGTGTGTTGCACGTATATTAGATTGACTTTATACTTTAAATAAATTAGAAATTCAATATACCAATACATCAATTATCACGTATCAGTTATCAATCAGGTACCGATTGTTACATTCCTTACCCTATCCCTTGGGGGTGAGGCGGGGGTAACTGGAATTTTAAGTGGTAACCCCCAATTTATGTTGCAGATTCGGATTCTGCATACAAAAATAAGTCCATTTTATTCGGTACTTTAAAAAATGCAAATTTATAAAGTTATCAACAATAACTTTCAAGATAGCAAAAATAACGTTCATTGATGCAATATGAAACAATTTGTAAAGAAACAAATTTATATGAGAGAAACGTGTAAATGTGTGTAATGAAAAAAACAACAACAAAAATTATATTTTTAATAAATTATTTTAATTAATAAATACTTGCAATAAATACAACGCTAGCGCATAAGCCGTTCAGCCGATTTTATTCAAATTCAATATTTCCCAATCATTTTCACTGATGTTGATGCTCCTGGAATTTAAAATCGATATTTTAATTTTGGGGGGTACTTGAAGGTGCATGAAGCATTTTCAAAGTTAAAAAAAATGGCTCCAAATTTTTTGATTAAATTTTGTTGTTGAATTGTACGAAGGACTTTTAAGAGAATAATGTAGGTATCGTTTTCGTTGATATCCCCAATTTTTCGAAAATTGCAAAAAGCAATTTCAAAACAGCATAATTGAAAATAGAGATTTTTGCCTCAGACAAAGTCGGTTGTATAAAATTAGCACATTAAACGTAAAATTTTTTGAAAAAACGAGTGTTTTTTTTTTCATAAATTAGGCTTGAAGTTTACCAATTTTTTTTTCTCAAAAACCGCTCCAAATTTTTGCTTTAAATTTCCCTTATGTAATGAGCAACGATAAAAAATATGGTCTAGCCTTACTTCCGGGAATTACGTTTTTTTTAATTGTAAAAAATAATTTTAAAACTATAAAATTGTAGATCGAGATTTTTGCCTCAGACAAAGTCTATTGTACAAAATTAGGTCTTTAAAAACGGTTATGAAAAATTTTCTGAAAAACAAGTCAGTTTTGCGTAATTTTCGCTTTAAGTTTACAAAAAAAACTCTCAAAAACAGCTTCAATTTTTTTCTTTAAATTTCCTCCACATGTGTAATAGGGACGGTAAATAAATAAATAAATAAACTAGTGGTACTATAGAATGGCACAGACTTTCTCATAGTAGTAATTTTTTCAATCTTGTTATTCTGATATAGCATTTGAAGTAAGCCCTTCATGGCTGCCTTTCTTTGTCACCCAGAATACTTTTGTTTTTCGCATATTGACAATTACCTGCTTCCTAATGCCTAATGCCAGAGCTGATACAATTACGTTGTGAGTAATATATAAGTATTCAGTCCACAATTCACATCCAATGACCGTGGTGGTTAAAGCGTGCTGAGACTGAGCGCGTCATTTCGGAAAATGCGGTTTCGAATCCCAGACTGGGATTTTCATTTGATGAATGTGTTGTTGCAGAAAAAAACTATTGAAGAGTGCAGAAAATGTATTGAAATTCATATGAAATACTTCTTACTTATTAGTAGAATCAATGCAGATAGGATACAGGACTTGTAGGATATAGGATACAGGACAGGATAATACACAAGACTTGTCTGTGTTTCCCCAAATTGCATCATTTAAATATTTTTTCAACTCTGTTATTCGATTTCTGAAACGTATGTCATGTCAAATCAATAGTTGTCTTGTGTGAATCTGAAATAAACGATTTAAATAAAATTATGATTATTTCAACATGAAATTGAAATACAATTTAATCAAAACCCATGCGATCAACTTACATATCCATAACAGTTTCTAAATTATTATTACTTTTCTCGCCTTACGAATATTTCGTAAGAGAAAGTTATGTAATCGTGCGCCGGGAAACGATCTTTCTAGCGCACTGCGCTTGTGTGGCGTAAAGGTATCAGCGTCAGCACGGTTAACTCCGAGGAAATGGTGTTCGCGTGTCAGAATGGGAAAAAAAACCTCACACTTTTACTGGTTTGAAACACTTTTACTGGTTTATGTAGTAGTGTATTATTGCGGAGCATTTAGAAACAGTGCGAGAAAATGTGCTTTGGTAGCACCACTAGTTTCTCCTTCTGGCACTGATCTCGATCAAATCGGTTTTACCTTCAAGCCTGAACACGAAGGGACGGTCGTTTTTTGTCAAGATTTTTAAATACCGCCCTTTCTTCTTCTTCTTCTTTGTCTTTCTTCTCCCCCTTCTCCTTCCCCTTTTCCTCCTTCTTTCTCCTTCTCCTTTTTCTGCCATTAATGTCAACAGGCTTACCTTCCTCAGGAGGAATACCATCCTACTTTTTAGTGTGGCTCTCCAATAATCCCTTTTGAAGACAGTTCTGTTTATTATAAACCATTCTCAATGCTGGCAATTACACAAGTGCAAAGAATGAATTCTGGTTTCACTAATGCAATTCCAAGATTTCAAAGGGAGTCTACAATATCATTTTGAAGGGACCCATGTCGTGGGTAAAAGAAATTCATAGCCATCATACTGGAATGGCCATGTGGAATCAAGATTACAAAGAAAAGATTGTTTCCTTACATATGAAGTGCTAATGAAAATTTTAGAGTTGAATAAAAATGTAAATGATTTTAATGATTAATTTTTACATGTGATTTTCTTTATTTACATGCTATGTTGACATGCTACATTGCTATGTTGACTAGAATATAACCTTTTTGAATATCTATTTTCATAAAAATAAATGCCTTTCTGCTTGCCGAAAATAAATGCCTGAAATTCCCGACTCTAATTATTAGTGTAGGTGAAGCTCATTGTTAGATACAGCTGGAAATCATACTACAAACACTCCAAACAAATTTAAAACCTACCAAAACATTGTAATATTTGTATAATCTGTTTGAGAATCACTGCATTACAACAAAATATATTAAGTGAATCTGTTACTCTTACCGGCTGGACAAAAGGAGCAAAAGTTTTTATTCAAAAATATTTCAATAATTCCCAAAATCTACCTACTTCAGTTCAAAAGATTTCAGTTTACCAATAAATAATTTTTTTAATGAATATCAATAAAACACAAGGACAGACTTTTTTAAAATAGGGGTAGATTTATTTAAAAATTGTTTTAGTGATAGATATATGTAGCATACTTCAAGTGAGTGATTCTACAAAACTATTGGTACTTATTCCTGAACATAAAACTGAAAACAGCGTGGAAAGAAGCTATATTAAAGATTTCATTGTAACACTAGTATAAAGAATTGTCAAATAATTATTTTCACACTTCATTTCTCCTTTTTAATTCACACTGTTTAAATTAATTCAAGAATCTATACAAAGTTGCAGGTACAGCTAGTTATTAATATTTAATATCAAGGGTGTGGTTAATTAAACAAACCAGTTGCTGACAGATTGTGAGATAAAAGGTTAGGAAAATATTTTCAATTTTGGAATTATGAAAATTCCTTATGAAATAGAACATAACATCGTGTAACAAATAAATTTGATTATTAATAAGGTTCCGAATCTTTTTTGTAATGTACATATTTATCTTATTAAAGGACGAAAATAATAATTTTTAATAAGGACATGTTGCTGAACAAGGCAAATCCAAAAGTAATGATAGTAGAAAAAACAATACAGACTGTAATACAATTTCAGTCTTTTTTATAGCGTAAGAATAGCAGTACAACTAAAAGCAGTTTGCACCAGCATAACAAAAAAAGAAAATAAGTACTAAGAAATTTTGAGGGGATATTGAAATGTGTGTGAAATATGTGATTCAGTGTTTTAGTTTTGTGATGATTAAATTTCATGGCTTCTAAGTCCACTTGCAATGTTTTTAACTCTGATTAGTTAACAAATCAAACAAGCAACAATTTATATATCTTTGTATGATAACTATTTCACATTCATAAATAACTTCATGTAGATAGAAAAGTTAATGTAACTGTTTGTAAATGACAAGCAGTTAGGATTTTTTAAGTGAAAAGTTAATATTTTAATGTTTTGTATACCAAATAACAAAGAAAGTGTTTTACAACAAATATGTCATGATTTGTGATAAAACATAGAATATATTTAAATCAAGATTTAAAAATGTTTCTTCAATCTACTCTTAATTAATTTATACAAATAATAGTAGGTAATTGATATAATTTCAATCAATTGGTAAAATTGAAGAAGGCCTCTTATGTTATTCATAATCTTGCAATTATTTTTGCATTCATTTTTTTCTCTTAAATGTGTCCTTTTTGAGCATATTAAAGAGTTTGAATAAGTAATATGTTTGCTACTGTACTTTCCGTCTTCGTATCAAACATTACTGTTTTGACAGTGTTTTCTCTATAAAGTTGCAATAAATTATTTGATATTTCTCCAAGCTCTAGACTGTCTTCTCTGAGCTTTCATCACAAACCCAGATATTTTCTTCTTCTTCAGAAGGGATCTTTTGGATTTTGAATCAAGACTTCTAAGTTTTCTAATAACTCTCAAATTCTGTTTGAATTTATTATTTTCTATTTCTTAAAAAAAACTAACAAAAAATGCTTAAAGTCACATGAACAAATCTATGAAATTCATAAATATGAACATCATTAAAGTAACTTAAAATTTGAAATTATTATTTCCCATTATTTTTTCTGTAAACTAACACTTCTTGTTTCAACAAAAGTTATGTGTTATGAGAGACTTTACAACCAATTTAAGTTATTTCAGTTAATTTTGCATATTTCCACATATACCACCAAAAATGTAAATGTTTGCACATTTGGACCTTATGTGCATCAGATCCAGATGCTTATGTGCATCTGGATCATCATTTCTGTATTTTCTGCATCATTAAATATATCTCCCATTATTTTCCTAAGAAGTGAGTTAAGCTTTTATAAAAATTAAGGTATACTTTAATGTATTTCTTTTGTAATCTAACAATTTTTATATGATTTCTTTATCTTTTATTTTGCTGTGCCCCAGTATTCTAAGTTACATCTTTTTACATATTTTCAGTTTTTAATTGCACGTTACTAAATTTATTTACATATATAGAAGCATATTTCGCTGTTTATGTTACAAATAAATCACAATCCTACTTCTAATTTTTATATATATATATATATATATTATATATATATATATATATATATATATATATATATATATATATATATCTGAGAGGTTTACATCTGGCAATGTTTCTCAGTTCCTCTTTTCCTGCCTTCTCTATCCATTACATCTTCGTCTGTCAAATTTCTTGTCGCCATCGCAGTCAGTATTCCTTGTTTCCACGGGGTTGATGGTCTGCCTCTCCGTCTTCTATACAGTGGTATCCATTTAAATACTTGTTTGGGCCACCTCTCTTCTAGCATTCTCAGCAGATGTCCGTACCATTGAAGCTGTTTTCGTTCTACAGTATCTATTATATTCTTTTGAATTTCCATTCTATCCTTTATTTCATCATTATGTATGTGGTGTAAACGAGATATTCTGCAACTTCGTCTCAGAAAGTCATTTGAATCGCCAATAATCTCTTTTTGGTTTTTTGTGTTAGTTCCTGTACTTCTGAGCCATATGTAACAATGCTCTCTATTATGGTACTGTATATATTTTTCTTTGTTTTCTTTGATAACTGGGAGTTCCACAGAATTGAATTTAACATATTTATGACTTGTTACCCTTGATTTATCTTATTATTAATCTCCTGTAATTTTTCAGAAGCAAAAAACAAACAAGGAAATTAATAACTATAATTTGTAAATTCTTAGATTTTTTCCTATTTATTGCCAAGATTTTAATTGTGCAATAAAATGTATAATAATTAACCTTATGTGAATGAAAAGTAATAAATATTGGAACTGAAAATGGAAACAGTTTGAATGTGAGATAATATTCATTTTAGTTCATTTTAATTTAGTCAAGACCTTCGTACTGAAAATAGTAATTTTTTACTGCATTATCATCTCTACAGGCAATTCTTTTCAAATTGAGAAATGAATGAGTCAGGAGATTCATCGAAATATTCTCATGCTAATTGGTTTAGAAAAAAGGAGTTTCCTAAAGTTTTTATTAATAATAAGTTCTTTGCAAAAATAAACAAAACCTAATACAAGTACTGCAAATCTTCATTCTTAATGACTTAACTAATGACTGTAAGGCTGTCATTATCAGTTCTTTACATATTTTAATAAGTTAGGTTAGAACCAACAGGTTCAAGATAACATGCTTTCAGCATTATGTACGGTAGAATCTAGTTCACAAAATATTTAAATTCTTTGAATAATTTTTATGTAAGCATACATCAATAAAGAAGAATTTTTTTATGTTTTATAATAGGAAATGATTTATTTCAAAACAAAGTTGTTATTCTAATTTCAGACATGTTCAGTTGATATTTGTCATGAGTTAAAGAATAATTAAATATTTGAAGAACAAAGAAGAAAATGTCTTCCTTGGGTAAAATTTGCTGTAAATAGTATATTTGTTTTTCAACTCGTCACACAGAGTTTTAACTGTTTTTGACTGTAAATCAATAAAAAAAAACCTCATTACCTTCTATAAATGCAACAAGATTTCCAAGAACATCAATTCAAAAAGTGACACCACTTTAGTAGTTCAACTTATATTCTCAAATGAACAACTCGTGAATAGCCAGGAAGGTCTCTAACTTTGAATGTAACTGTTGAACATTCAAGCAGCTCTTAGATGTCTTCTAAAAATAAAATATTTTACTCTAATTAAGAAAAAATAGTGTTCAATTATTTGCTGCAGTTCCTGCATAGGCTATTTTCTAATTTGTTTTACCCGCCACTAAAAGCATACTTTTCTTTGTAATTCTCAGGACGAAATATACATATTCTTAGAGAATGAACGGTTGTGCAACCTGACGCTTATAAACTTTGAAACACGACACATCAAGGTGTGCCTGGTGCCGTTGTTGTGGTTGTTTTGTGTTGTAGTCGAGGAGAAAAGCGGAATTAGTTTGACTGTTGTCAGTGAATTATTTGTGCGTGGAAATGGATGTTGTAATGTTGAAATTGTGATATGTTTTGAAATTGATGAAATTTCTGGATACGTGCGACAATCATCATTGAGAAAGGTACGTACTTCAATGAAAGTCGATTATGCCTTTAATATTGAGCATATTTCTACTTATTTGGGAGTATTATATTTGTAATGCGTTAAAAGGATGAGGAATATTATTCGAAGAACATTATAGTCGAAAAACAGAATCATAAGTTGTCGACATGTGGAAAAAAGGTTAGGTTATATGTTTGAGGGAAATTTCTTATATTTTTGAATCTGTTAGTTGTGGCTGTAGTACGAAAACATTGTTTTTATTTGTAAATCGACTTCCCTTGCAATAATCAGTTAGAACTTAATTGTACCTAATGATAGCGTAATGTTTTTGAAGGTTAGAGGCTAATAATAGTTGTTGATGGTGAATTTGATAGTTGGTTGACTTACAGACTCGCTATCAGTTGATAATTTACTGTATTTATTTTTTATCTTTCTGACAACACTGGTAGTGTTAGGATAATCGCATACTTCTAATAACGTTGGTTCATTGAAATAGTTTGGAATGTATATTCATTATCTAGTCTAGATTGTTTGCAATTTTATGAGCAACAAGCTGCAGATTATTTATTTATTGTAATTTGTTTTCTTTTCATTGTCTAAAACTTGTGTTAGACGGCATTTTCTCTAATGTCAAATTCTACTTACATTATTTTGTTAATAAAGATGTATCAAAATATTATTTCTCTGGCTTATTGCTAGACTTCATGTGAGCAATATGTATCTAGTAAGTTTATCATAATTTTAAAAGTACTATTTTTAATTTATGCTTCATATTGTTCCAATTTCACTGATATTATTTCTAAGTGCCAATGAAATGATTTTTTTTTTAGAAAATATTCAGAAATGTCATTTGTCAACAAAGGTCTGGAAAAATGTTAAATCCTCACATTTAAAAGCCATGATATTTTATGAAATTTTAGAGTGATGCTTATTCTGCTCAGAAAAACCTGCTAACATGCCTATTTACTGTGTATGATACATGGTTGACATGTAGGGCGCTTCTTAAATGTTCAACTAACCCTTTTATTCATTTATTACCCAGGCAATTGACAGTTGTCGAATTCACCAGGAAATATTTGGTTGGCAAAAATTATTTTTATTATTATTATTATTATAATAAATGCTTCAGTGTAATTTAAATAGTTTTCAATAACGTTTCAATAATTTTCCAACAAAATAATTTTCCAAACAATTTTTATCAGCAGCATGTTGATAGTATGAGTTGTAGATTGCAGGTTAAATTAAATGACAATTTTGTATGGTTTTGAGTGTCGATTATTTTTCTCCGTAATTTCACCATAATTGAATTTAGAGGAAAACAAAATAACTGATTAAAATGTTAGGTTCTGCTTGCAAGTTTTATTCAGATCAATCCCTTATTGACGCACTAATGGTCTTGTTTCGTCTACCCTATTGTGTGTGTTGTGCGTGTCATAAGGCGAGGTTACATGGTACGCAAAAAAGAAAAGAAAACGTCTGCAAATACGACGCTGCGCTTTGTTCAGTGTCTACCGAGGAGCTGTGGCCCCCAGCTACCGTTATGTTCTGGCGATACGGATGTTATTGTTACAGTTTTAATTTTTATTGACAGATTATTTCTTATTTACTATAATTTTTTAAATTTTAATTCCCCCCCCCCAAAAAAAATACGCACATACCTCCAGCTCTCATGTATGCATTCCTTCGTATATAACAATAATTTAATAATCACATACATACAATCACATACATACACATAACTATATGTACATCCGTGCTCCATAGTATACATACACGTAGTACAGATCCAATGTACTCGATACATTTACACACATCACGCGTGCGCACACACACTACCTACAAACATACATTTACAATAAATCAAGTCCTAATGACCTTTAAAATGAAATAATATGAATAGTGATTTCTTGTTTTCATATATGTCGGTATTGTGGTTTTATGCTCATGTTAAAAGCGATGAACCGACAATTAAACTTTCATTGCGTATATGATAATGATTGTTTAACAGATTCTCTTCGGAGAACTCCGGATACTATGTATCCTGAAATCCTGATTTTCATCCGTTTCGTTTGATAATCTTGACTGGTTATTAAAATGTATTGAAATTATTGACAAGCGCGGTTCTTAACGCAATTCCTTCCATTCAGGAATGAATAACATTCCTGTACCGCATTTCCTTTTTTTTTTCTTTTTCTGATGGCGGATCGCAGATTTTACTCAGTATGCAGGAAAGATTGCGAACTTTCACTGTTCGCTGTAGCACTTCCAGAGCATGAAGTTCGACGACGTTGGTTGTATCGGTGCAGTTGTACCAACATATACACTTGCAAGTGCTAATAATAAGCAATGTTAGTAATGTTTTTACTAGGCACGTTTCTGCAGATTTTTTTCTTCTTTTTTTCGACAGATTCATACTTTTGTTTGCGTTTGTTCAATTGTTTTTGGTAACTTATTTCCTTCTTTACCAATTTTTTTAGAAATGTGGAGATTTTTTTAAATAAAAACGAAATCACAGAATAATACAATACTGGCCCAACTTGTAAAATGAAGATTTGAGATGAACGTATTTGAAATTCTCGCTGGTTGTTGAAAATACTGGTATCGCACATTAATAACATGGATTGTAAAGTATTTTTAAAAAGCTTCATATGAGATTATTATTACTATTATTATTATTATTATTATATTATTATTATTACTATTATTATTATTACTACTACAAAATGCTGTAAAATAACGGTCATAACTCAAAATAGTGTTTTTAGTGGCGCCAATGTTGCAGTCCGTGAACTATATACTCTAGGTAATTACCAAATGGTCCGTGAGATAATGTGCTTCGTACGCAGATTTTATTATGTTAAATAACTTCGCCGAATTCGGACGGAAGAAGTTCAATTTTATTTTTTTACTTTGTTGAAAAAAACTGTGACATACGAGGACGAAGTATAATCAACGAACGTTTCTTTGAGCTAAAGAATCCGTACCCCCACAGTCCAAGTTCGAAAAGTGATGACGATTGACGTCAGGTTATGTGGCGATTAATAAGGAAGCTTTTGTTTCGGAATCTTAGATGGAGTTTATTTATGGTATTTTCGTTTCCTTTTAAGAGGGTTATCGGGAAAAAGTTCGTCTATTATAAATTTAAGTAATACATTTTCCCAAAATAAATGGTCCATGGTCAAACTTTTGGTTTGGGGGTTTGTTTATGGACAAAGATTGGGGTTGTAGACCATACGTTTCAGAAAACTCGAAGTATTTATTAAAATGTTTAGCCTTAGGCTTTTTCTAGTGATTTTCGTTTCTTCGGTTGGCTATGTAAGTTCATCTCGTATGTTTTTATCATTTTTGTTTTCTTCACCTCGCTTACTGCCGTTCCCTCCTTCTCCACCTCCTTGTTCTCCCACCGCACCGCCTGCAGCGGCAGGTAAAGAAGTTGCACCAGTCATCGGCGGCCGTAGAGAGGAGGTTGACCTCGGACGCTTCAAAACAAAAGACGCGAGCCTGCGCGCCGCAGCGCTCGGACACCGCGCGAGCGCCTGCGCCTCCGTTTCTCGCCTGTTCGACTTGTCTGTCCCTTCCGTCGCGGATCGCTGTGTGCAAGTCGGTTCTCTGCCTAAGTTTTGGCAGACGCGGTTGACACGTCTCGGAGGGCAGCGGTTTCCGAAGCCTTGTCGGGAAGTGTTTCCGAGAACATAGCTGGGCGGCCGCCGCGGCGACCTTCGCGACACGGCGGGCGCGGCGGCGGCGGCGTCGCAGAGCCTGGCGGCCGGAGCAACAGCCTTCTGGAGCGGTGGCCACAGGGCGAGGTGCTCTCTGGTCATTGCTGTGTCAGGTAATCTTGGGATTTGGTTGCCAGTTATCAGTGATCGATTTCAATCTCCGTCTCTTAAGGGAGGAAAGCAACGACAAATGGCGTCTAGGAGAAGACACCCCTTTCTTTAGTTAGTAAGTACGTCTTGATTCCTGATGTCAGGATTTTGTTTGGTTTCAAGACTGCACTTCGTTAACTCGTGTGTTTTTAGGCATATAGTGGATTTAAAGTGCTGTTTAAGTGAACGAAGTGATTAAGCGTGACGTGAAAGAAAGATCAAGAAATTGTTTCCTGCGACGTTTTATTGGAGTATGTGGAAGATTTCTTCTCTCTACAGAGCAACTGTTCGTGCCTTTGCTGTGTCTAGAGTTGCAAAGCTCCTGGCGCGGTCGTAGCACGTGTGTTGACGTGGGAGCGCGATCCTTCACGCCATCTCGCGAGTGACCTCGCAACTAGCGAGCAGGGCGCAGGTGCGAAGCGGGGAGGAGGAAGAGAAGAAGCAGCAGCAGCAACAGCAGCCGAAGAAGAAGGCGACGAGGAGAAAAAGAGAGGGAAGGGAACTTGGCGGTTCCTTCCCCGCGCCGCTCTCCGGAGACTCCGAGTCTTTCAGCGAATGCGGGAAGGGGGTGCTCGTTCGTGACCTTGGATCAAAGATCGACAAGGGGTGAGACTTAGCGACGATGATGGCACGAGAGCGTTGACGCATTTATGATAAAGCGAGAGGGGTCAAGTGGGTGTAAATTCTGGAGAACAAAGTTCAAGATTACTGTTCTCTTGGATAGTATTTTATTTATGTGGACATTGTTAACAATGCATTGCCCATTTTTGTTTACACTAGTTATAATGATTTGTTGAAATATCCACTTTTTCTGGAGGATAATATTTTCGGAGAAAAAAAAAACACTCCCGACTTTTTCCAAACACCTCTGCATTGGAACCCGATCAATTGCCTTGTTACAATCTTATTGTTAACACTAAACAATTGATAAACAACTGTTATTTCGATATATAGTTAACTTCTGTTATTTTGAAACGTAGCACTATGAGACCACACATTTGTGATTGCTAGAAATATTTTCTTCGTTGTATACATTTTTAATGCACCATTTATAGAGAATTCTTTCAGAAACATCTTTAATTGATGCGTAAGGATTTGTAGTCCTTTGTGAAAGAATCAAAGGAGGGGGAAGCGGATCCGGTAGTTATCTCTTTGTTTATGCCAACTTGTGCTTAGCACGTAATTGAATTGTTTCGACCGTAAAATTGAGTTGCCTTAGCCTGAAGTCTTCGTGATTTTGCCAAATATTTTGCAATTCTAAGTGCGTTTTTCTCCGTATACCGTCTGTTGGGTAAACTATATTAAGTATATTTTTACTTGTAAAAATTTTATATTTTTCTACACTCTTTGCCATTTGTCTTGTGAACAGACGTATTTCAAAACTTGAATTAGAATCCTTGTCTAATGTGTATTTTTGAGTAAATTATTTTATCCCAGAAATTTGCACGCATATTTGATCCGTATCATCGTTTTGTGATATCCTACATGCATCGAAGTATGGAGAGTTGGACTTGAAAAAGATGTGGAATGGTATTTCAATTGGTCAGAACCAATATATCCTGTTTATCACTTAATCACATATCTGCATCAAAATATACTATGCTGGAGAGAACTCTGTTAAAGTAACAAATATATTTCAATATGTGATAATTGTTGCGCGATCTACAGACGTGGGCAAATTATTGACAAAATTATATTTAAAAGAAAAAACTTTATTACCTCAACATTAGAACTAAACTATAGAATTGAAGATACTGCAAACATATCTTGGTGCGAGCAACAATGAAAGTATTAATTAGACTGGACATATCTTGTACGAGTTTGTTTACATTATATAGTATGATGACCTCTTTATATTGTTCACCTATTTGTATTTCCTTTTACAATGTTAGTTTTGCCTGATCCACACACTGAAATAATCCCCAGCAAATCATCTCTTTAGTGGGAAATTTCACTAATTGCACCACACATTCATTGTTGAAGGCTTCTCGTGGCCGTCTTCTAACATACTGGGGGGCTATCATCCATGACACAGATGGTTTTATCACTGAATACAACCGTGAAGCAAATTTAGTAAACATATTTTATTTATCTGCATATTAAACAGTAGACCAGCATTTCCTTATTTCCATCACAAACTTTCTAAAATAGTAGGAGAATGAAATTTTATTTACGAATTATATAAAATGACGTACTTATCTTCTCCCACTGCTGTGGTGATCAACCTTGGCGCAGCTTGGCCCATTGAAGTCGTTCCGTGGATCATAGAAACAGTCAGTTTTGTTTATTGTGGGATCATCGTGTCACTTTTCAAACAATGCAGTTCCTCCTTGCCGTTCTTGAGGAAATTTCTATGCCATCTTTCTTGAACAACATTTTGGAGTTAAGACGATGTTAAATGTCTTGCAAAAGGCGCAACCAAAAGTTTGGATGCCACCTTATTTCGTCCATTTTTCCCTTTCCCTAAGCTATGTCACACGTCACATTTCACTTGACATGACGCCTCACGTGACATACGACACGTTAACTCCTACAGTGACTAATTTCAGTCTTGGTATTATTACTGGATTGCAGTAACACTTAAACTCTGGGATGTTTTCGCGGTTGCCTTTACCACCTTCGCGCTTTCACGCACTCTCGTACTATGAGTAATTCCGCTACCTGTAACCCACCCCAGGCGCCCCCATCCCTCTTTCACAGTTAGGGGTGGGTTTGGGATGTGGTCTTGACGTGGAATATGGATTAACGAATGCAAACGGGCAAGCGCTGAGAAAAAAATACGACACACAAAAACACATAGTCACTTAAATTAACATTTAAATCAAGTACTGTACTTCGTATCACACAAATGTATGCACACAACGTATAACAGAAATATAAGCATTTTTTCCTCATCCAGGTAGTATGCTTTTACTCTTAAAGATAAAATTTAAAGTGTAAAGAATGATTTTGCTAATAATTTGTTCATGTTTGTTTACGTAGACTTCTGAAAGTCGGCTGCACGATAACATTGCCGCTGTAGAACCTTCTTCAAGGCATTTTAATTTCTTCAAGTATTTACAGTTTTTTTATTGCAGTGCTACGAATATTATAGGACAGCCATGCAACTACTCTTTATTTTCGAAAGTTTTTTTTTTCGTGCGATTCATTACATACGTCACATAAATCTAGAACTTGACATAAATCAAGTTCTTTGGAATTCAATTTCTTCGAAAGAAAAAACACTTTTTTAAAAATGCGAGAAAAATACACTTCAAAACGTATTTTTAAAGAAATATTATTGACATTTTTTGATTAAATTTTGTCTTTTGCGAGTTGGATTAAAAGCGTTATGAAAGTAAACAAAACGACCTCGTTGAAATTAGGAGATAAAGGTCCGTCAGTTTGCATCCGTTTGAGGTAATACAGGGTTACATGCCAACTGTTTTTCGACATGATTTGCATCTATTCTTACAATATTATTTTTAATGACGATATTGGAAAAATGTAAATCACACTGATAAATGCAAAGATACTAGAGTTGTATGTAGGAAGGAAAGTAAAGATGAAACAAAACGTGTTACTGTATGACAGAATAAATCGAAGGTTACATTCCATCGCTCAAGAACAGCAACATTATAAAAATAACAAAATTTTGACGTACCTAATGGTGCTCACAATTCCATGTTATCATTTGGCAAAAATAAATAATTGGTTGTATTGCAAGAATTGTGTTTAATATTAGTATTACCATCTTTATTTGATTTAACCTGTGAATATGAAGGGTTCGGTTCCAAAAAGACGCTGTGTCACGAAAACATTTATGTGGCAAGGGATTCTGGATTCTAATTTTCATTCTTATTTCTTAGAACGAACTCAATGTAGTGTAGTACTATCTAGCAATTCATGTTTACATATATTAGGAGTATACTTGCAGGCGCAGTGTATGGAAAGTAAAATATGTCGAATAATATGTAAGGCGGAATCTTAGTATGTGAACGTAGGTTTTGTTCAAACTATTAAGTCAATTATTTAGAGGTGAATTATAAGTAAGTGAAATAATGTCTTTTGTAAAAATAAACTTTATCACGTAAACAGTATGACAATTTGCAGATGCCAAATGCCTCATGCCTCGTAGGCGGCTTACTGTGTGTGAATCGACCTAGTACTACGTATACGATTACGAATTCTACGAGGTTATATTTTAAGTAAGGTCCGTTTGTGAATACCGCTTGCGATTATGTGCGCGCGTGAGAATGAGAATGAGTGGGCTAGGCTTCCGGCTTCAGACCTATTCTTTTTCCAGAATCCGACCCGTTCGCATGCACGTCAGTTGTAAATTTTGTAATGAGTCGTTTATAAAAGCCGCGTAATAAAATATGTTGTGAGGCTTGAAACTGTTTAATATGTGAAACATGTGGTTACAATGTATGCGTGATAGTTGCGTGCGAAAATGGGTGAGATTGTTGAAGGAGGGTGTCCAGCAAAAGCGTCCATGACGACGGCTGTGGCCGGCCCTGTGCAGTTGCTGTCGATTTAAGTTTACCACTCAAATTTACGCAAACCAAAGACACACAATTTTGAACTTAACGTGGCAGTTTCCACAATTTTCAATATATCTTTTCTCTAATTCGTGTCTCAGAATTTATCGTCAAAAATTAACCACTCGGTAGTTTCTGACCGTGAAACGATTCTCTTTCGTCTTGGGCTGCATAGTTCTTTGAGGAAGATACACTCAAATTAGTCTATCTTTTGGATAGACTCAGGTAATAAATTACTACCTCTCTTTCTTTAATCCCATGCAAAAAACATGAAATTGTTGCGATAGAAATTAAACCAAAATTCCTTCAGACTATACAGTCTGTTTCTTCTGAAGTATCGTCAACAAAGTTATTTACTACTAGAAATGCAGTGATATTCAGCAAATATAAGTCTGTTTGATCAATAATAATATTACAAATTGAAAATTTGTGTAATTCTGACATTTCCTCATGAGTTATGAAATTTGCATAAAAATCATGGAATGCTAAAGAGTTAATCAAACACGTCTGTCGTATATCTTGTGAATTTGTCAGAGCGCTTTTGTGTATTTTGTTGTTTGAGATGTTTCGTATATATGCCCTCCTTCCTCCTCACAATGCCCTCCTTCCGTCTGGAATACGCGATATATCCGCCAAAAAAAGTGAAGCAAAATCCAGTATCTGAAAGAATACCTACCTCCTATTCGTATAAGTGTTTCGGGGTATGTAAAATGCGAACCAGAAGGATAATAAGAGTTAAAACCATATGTAAAATGAGGAGCGACTACCTACCCTTCCAGGTAAAAGTGAAAGGGGACCACTAGCAGAGCACTAGTGGAGGCTGCAGGGGCGGCCGACTCCAGGCGGCACTTTGAGGGGGCGCCAAAATTTCACAATAAATAATATAATAATAATAGTTATATATTGTAAAAATTTGAACCATTTCAGATTTTTGTCGCACCTACGATTCGAACGGATTGAAATGAGCATGAGTAATGAAAAGATATCATTACTTATTCTGTGACGACTTCTTTTAAATTAATGTTTTATAATGACATATTGCTAATTGTAGCGACTGGCAACAGTCTGTACTGACTGGTTGGGATTCCCTGTATTTTATCTTATGCTTGGATTGTTTATGGCTAATTTCAGCGAGAATGACTCGTATCATGTAAAGAATAATGTTCAATATTGTATAATAACACCTGCAAATTAGATTACAGTAGGAAAAGTCCCATCAGGGATGTCCGTGAATGAAGCTTCGACAATTCAAAGAAAGTTTCATTGATGAATCGTCAATTATCCAATTCACATTAACTTCATCGTATATATGTATGCGCTTTCCAAACTGATTTCAGTGCTCATGTACTTGTAGTTATTGTTAAATTATTGAAATTTGTTGAAAAATTGTGTTGTTCGCGTACGTATATATTCGACTACGTAAGTATTAAATATTTTATTTAATAGAGTTATTAAAATTAGACAAATAAAGTTGAAATTAAAGATAGTTTTGTTTTTAATTCTAACAATTACATTATTTTCAGTAAATACAAATGTTATCAATATCGTTCTAGTTCTAATTGGACATTGGTGTTTTATTTTGAATTCGCTAATAACTGAATCTTGTCGTTCGTTAAAGTATAATCATGAGTAGGGAGCGATTTTGGTGACCTAAAGCATCGTCAAAAAAATCAATAAGATGCTCTTAACATGTTATAAAAATGCCTAAAAGCAAAGAAAAATGACAAAAAATGTTATCAAAACCAGGTCCCATGAACAAATCAAGCTGCTGGATAAGTTACTGATGTAATCCAGCTTCTTCTGAAATTCAAGTGAACGCAGAGTTCAAGTGAACTCAGCTTTTAAACGTTTGGATTGCACTGTTCTTTATCAGGATATCTCTGTTATCCCGAAATCAACTGTTTCGACAATGGCGTTTATAGGCGTCACGGATTAAATTACATATTCACATTATTAGAAGCAAGTACCATTAAAATAATATTGAAATCGATGAAACCAGCGAAAATGCAATAAAAATGACGGGAAAGGTAAAAAAGTGACTTATGAGATGAAATCGTCGAAAAATGCAAAAACCAGTAGTGCTAGAGAATGGCACAGACCTTCCGTATTAGTTTTCTCTTTCCTTTGGTCTCTGCTAGCTATTCGGACTAGCCACATACTCCTGCCAGCTGCCATCTATCACACCCCCCCCCAAATTATTACTTTTTTTTTACATTTTCTTAATTTTAGGTTTTCTGATAGTAAAAAGTAAATATTATTCTAAGAACATTAAAGAACAGTAAAACTTCGTCCTAAATAGCAATTTTCTTTGAAAACGCGGAGCCTTTTTAAGAAGATGGCGTTTAAGCGCCACTGTAAATTCGAAATTTGACGCTCTTTTACACCGAAAATTTTTGAGTTTTCGAAAAACTTCATTAGGAAGTAATTTCAAGCACTTTAACTCAATAATACAATAGTGTGTACAAATTGCTGGAAATGTGCTTATTAACGTTGTGAGAGATGTTTCACAAAAATTACATTTGTGTAATTTTTGAAAAACAAAAAAAATTTCCCAAAATGAACTTTACGTTACGAAATAGTGCAATTAACACTATCCGTTCGAAATGTTTGAAGAAAACAATTTGGAGCAATTCATGAGAAAATGGCGCTTGAGCGTTTCTGAAAATGCGAAATTTTGAGCTCGTTTTCACAGAAAACTATTGAAGTTTTCGAATAACTTTATGACATTATTTAAGGCTACATGTACTCATAAATGTAATAATGTGAACAAATCGGCGCTAATTATTAACGCAATATTAACGACGTGAGAGACAAGTCAAAAAAATTATATTTTTGTAAATTTTGAAAAAACAAAATAATAGAGCAGTACGGCGATTATGATATTTCATAGAATACATTTAGAAGTATTCCTACCAAAAGCTTATAGAAAAAGTCATCACATAGAGTACATTAGGTACATTGTCCTTAGCAATAGTTTATTGAAAAAAATGGGAGCCGTTTTTGAGAAAATCTTCCGTTTGTAATTTTTGTAAATTGCACATATTGTACGCAATATTGCGCGAAAATTATTACAATTTTCAAAAAAATGTACAAGACCTGAATGAAAGAACTTTTAATTTTGGAGAACAAATTTTAACCGAAGGAAAAATCTCTATCTTCAATTTTGTAGTTGTAGGAAGACGCCGAAAAAAATTCAAAATTTTGAAATTTTCGAACATTCTAAGTTAACGTGAAAATTGGACCTTTCTGCGCAACACCAGGTTTCACTTCCATCTTTGAAAAATGTAAACTGTGTTGCTACTTCAAAGCTCGAAAAGCAAATGAGACTGTCACCACCGGACCTCTCGAAGAATCTCCGCCCGGCAAATGAAGGGGAAGGAACAACGAAATGCTGGACATAAGTGCGGCGGCAGCCCTTTTAATATGCCTACCTGCACTTCGGTTCTTTTCCTCACTTGAGATGGTTTGGTCCTCATTTTACAAACAGAATTAGAAAGTTTCAGGAGATAGAATGAAGGGATTATTTGGTCCGCATTTTACATACGCCGAAATTTTTTAACACATTGCTGACACACTCGTTCACCGTACATTCAGGCTCTGGGCATCTTAATCATTTGAAGTAGAATGAATTACAAAAGATCGTGAATTTGAGAAGTAAACTTTTTTATAACTCATCAAATTTGCGAATAAGAAATGGCTATCTTCTGTTTAAATCAGTCACAAACGTCCATTCTTACATGAACATGGGCATCCACTATGTGGTGAGGGATTATAATTGTGCAGTCCCTGCGGTAGCCACTAGCATGTCAAAGAACTATTTAAATGAAGCAAAACTGTTTGACAGATACCTTTGAAATTGTGGGATGCATTAAAAACATGCGAGTTCGCCCTTGCAAACAATTCGTTCAAACGGGGTTTTCGTGTAGATTCATTTCGTTTTCTGGGGCTTTAAGTTAACTATGAATTGTATTAGTTTCTAAAGCCTTGTTATATGTAAAGCCATATGGGCGGAACCTCCGTGTGTGCGAGGGGTCAGAAAAGGCGCGGTGTCCAAGGCGGTACCTGTTGCGTCTTAGAGGGAGGGGGCGCTCCCGGTTGCCACGCACAGTCTCTTCCAGTGAGCCAGCGACTCCTGAAAGCGGCGCGGTGCCTTGGCCACCCATGTGTGGACACACACGGGCCGGCGCCGCCGCCGCCGCGTCGCGTCCCTCGGCCGTAGAGGCCGCGCGGCTCGCGTTCCGCGGCGCGGTGCCGTGTTGCTGCGGCGCGCGCTGCCGCTCTTTGTTCGGGCGCCCGCCTCCATGGCTCGCCGCCGCCGCCGCCGCCGCCGCTCGGGCGCACCGGAGCCCTGTGAGTCCGTTAGATCGCCACCGCCGCCGCCGCGGCGTCGTGCGGGGAGGAGGAGAGTGGCGGGGAGCGGGACGTAGCGGAGGTGACCGGGGCCGCAGACGGCGGCGGTGACTGCGGCGCACGGCGCTAGCACTGGAGGCGGGAACCCGGCAGGCGACAGCTGCAGTGCTCTCTTGACGGAGATCTCATTCTCCCCGACATGCCTCTATTTTCGACTTAAACTAACTCGATTTCTGTATCCCGTACCACTACGGGTTATTTCCTAATTTTTTCGTACCTTTTCTTTTAATATATTGTTGGAGGTGATTACCCACATTTCGATGAGGTGGATTTTTCAACCATTATGTACTAAGTGGCGAGATAAAAAAAAAGTAATCAAAACTCCAACTCGAGGAGATGCATTTAGGAATCTCAACCTTTGTTTTTGTAGAAAAATGACAAATCACTTTCTCAGAACCAGAAAGTAGTGATTCAGTATGTGGATTAACTTTTCCCTCCTGGCGTCTGTATTATGCTTGTAACTTCGTCTCAAATTTCCATTTTCTGGTGCACTTTTGAAACAAGCGCAACAAAGGCGTGACAAAAGCTCTATAATTGACTGCTCTATAATGATTTCGATGAAATGTTTGGCAAGTTAGAAAGCAAACACTTTCGGCAAACACTTTCGGCATACACTTAGGTCAATACAATATATACAAATATCTTGCCTGAAAGAACAAAACCACACTAAACATTGCCCGTTTTACCTGGAAGAGAGGATAAAAGACGATGGCAACTGTTTGTGAATGGAGATCGTGTTCAATAATGTATATCTATATATTAATATGTGAAGAGAAAAGTTTGGACTCCTTTTGAAGCACATTGCGCACACCGAGTGAGAGATTTGGCATAGTTAAAGCTTATATAGAGAATGCGCACAAAGCAACATTTATTTTTGCTACGTGCTACAAGTAGAATATTAAATAAGTGTGTAGATGCAACCCGCAACACGCTGAAATAGTTTACTTATCCATTCGTCTTCCATAACTCGGAGACGATGCATTTTAGAAATTTAAAACCTGATTTTTCTTATCCCATTCGAGGCACGAGTTTTGTTTTCTATGCCATAATCTACAAAATGTTGCACGTTTAGACGTTTTTTTCCAAGCTTAGCGTTTGAGAGAGAGGTACTTCATTCCATATTTGCATTTGTGTCCGTGAAAAACATACAATTAATAATAACAATAACAACAATAATTGTAATAACTATTTTCGTTTGCCAACAAAATTAATTTATACAAAAGTTCGTAGTGATATTAAATTTTCACTTAACGTATACATAATCAAAGAGTACTGGAGGCAGTATATTTGACTTCTGAAGTACTTTACTCTGTTGGCGGTTGAGGCGACGAGGCCTGTTTCCGTTGTATTTCTCAGCCGAAAGGATGGGGCGAGATGCCCAGTGATCCCGTTTTCATAGATATTGCAGAGAGTTAAAGCAAAAAATACATGCTAATGACGTTTTTGTACAAGTTCGCAGATGACATAATAGAACAAATTCAAAAATATATACACGCAAAGATGATACCGGTATACGTTTTGCCAATAGACCTCATCCTCAGTAACTTTAAAAATTAAAAATATAATGGATTACGGTCGAACTTCGACCACTGGGCGACCACTAGTAATAGTGAATGCTTGGAGAAGACTCTGTCACTACGTAGTCTTCGACAGTTTTGCAAATACCACTTTGGTTGGTAGAACACCGCACTTCATAAGAGGTATACTCATGAACGCAAACTCTTTTTCTGCATGTAGCTAGGAATAGTGGCATGTCACAACACAAAGTGCCCGGTGTCCACAAAGTGTCAAGTGGTACATTGTAAGCAAACCCCGTTGGCGGAATCGGTTTGGTATACTCCGATTTAAAACGAGTAACTTGTGGCAGATCGTAATTTTTCACGCGGTTGATCAATCGGGAGCTTCAGTACCAAAAAATGAAAGTAAATACGAGGCGTTATTCTGCCGTATATACATTTATTTCAGTGTTTTCAGCCGCATTGCGGCTATCTCCCCTAGTGGTACGTCCGTATCCACACAAACATAACACACCACAACATGCAGTCTCTCACAAACACTCTGCATTTCTATAGTACGATTCATAGACTGTTCTCTATTCCTCTCTCACATCAGACTAATTCGCAACATAAAAGAAGAGCACTCAACAACGGTTACATTAATTCATGGGTTGACAATCTAATAAAAAGAAAACAATTTTCTCAACCTTATAATTTAACTTAACTCACTCCTACACACACACACACACACACACACACACACACACACGCACACACACACACATACATATGTACACACCAGATATACCATTGCCTTGGAACACTCACGGAAAATTGCTAAAAAAATCTGTTTGACTTAACATATTCAACACATCAATCTCTAAACCACACTTTCCCCTCAATACAGATAATTTTCCTTAGTCTCTGGCCAGAGCGGAACGTCCTTTAAACGGTGAATTAAAGAAAACCTAAATGCCTGTACACAGAAAATAACGCAAACACAGTTTGTCAGCAACGTCTTGGAACTAAAACATTCATTCAGCTATAGACAGTGATTTCAAAATTTTAGAATTGAAAACAAATCCCAACTCTACTTAAATTAGAAGTCACACATATTTACAATTTATTAAACAATCTTCAACGGACTTGTAAATGAAGAATTTCCTTCTCTCTCACCCCTCCTGAAGGCGGCCACCTCCCACGCTCATTAACCCCTTCTCCCGCCTGTTTTCCGCCACCCGGGCGTCCCTTTCCCTTGAAAATCCCCTTCTTATCTCCTCTCCATTGTCAGCTTACCTTTAAATAGCAATGCTCTCGACCCTCGCGATTTTCTTTATCGGGGCCCGCAGTCATCCCAGAATCGATGTATCAGTTTGCTCATCTGCATTTGTTTATTTATTTGTTTATCCGATTTACTTTATTTTATTTCATCTTAGCATAATTTATGTCAATGTCTAAATTAACTTTGTTTTATATTTATTTATCTCCTGTAACAGTTATTTCACTTTGTATTGTTGCTTCATAATTATGGAATTCATTTTCGTAATTGTACTTCGCTTTGTTCTATAATTTACCAATTCTATTTGTCCAGTACAATTCATAAATTATATTTTCTAAAACACAAATTATAATCCAGATATTTTCTTGTATTGTAGCGCTGAAGGTCGCTGCAATGCGGTCGAAAAAGCTGTAGGTTTAAATAAACGAACGTAACAAAACAACACCTCGCAATTACTTTGTTAATGATGCTAATGTCATCGCCGCACCATTTCCTATCATCAAAAATAAATCGTGAAGGAACTCCCGACTGTACAAGCAAGTCACATCAAGATCACTCTATTTAAATCGAAGTACATCTTCGGAAACGCTTCATTTTTTGCATTTCCACGTTGGGTTGAGAGTGTTGAAGGGTTTGGCTGACGCTGAGGCGACGGCGCGGCGGCGCGGCGCGGCGTGGCCCAGGGAAAGTGGTCGTACGATTTACGCAACGCAACGCAGCGCGTCGCGATGCAAATAATCGAGCGGGGCGCCTCGAACAATGAAAGCTACGCACCGCTTTGAATGCATATGCCGCGGCGCGTGGGATGCGCTCCGCAGGGTGGCCTCGGGCATGACGTGTCGCGGGCGCAGGGCGAGGACGGTGTCAATTGTGTGCGCCGCGCGTTGTGAAATACAAAGAAAAAGAGGTAATGGGAGCGTGAGCAATATGTCCGTCTGGAGTCGAAGGCGAGCCTTTGCATACTTCGCTCGTGGAGGGAGGGGGGAAGCAGTTCTTATCATTTGAAAGAAAGAAAAAAAAAATTAAAATTATTCTTGTTGGTTATACGAAATGTTCATCCGCAAAAGAAATTTGATCAGCCAGTTCTTTCAGATATTCCTTTCCTATCATCGCTGTTTAGTAACCAGGGTGTAAATGACAATTGCCTGCAGAAGAAGATTAAAACATTAAAACTAAAGGAAATGACGAATGGAAGTGTTGATGAGTGAAATGCCCCACAACTTCGCCTACGAGTACTGTTTTAATGAATCCTAAGTACTCTCGGGAATATTTTCTTGTTCAATATTCTTGATTTGAACATTTCAAAAAAAAAGGTGGTATCATAAACGGCAGCCAGTGTGAAATAATTGTATCCTTGGCAAGGAGAAATAAATACTTCGCCAGCAGAGAACATCGATAGGTGGAATTGGTGAGAGATTGTTATTTTTGGTAGGTTTTCATGAGGTTCTCTAATTTCCCCTACCTCTTATTCCTCTTTACTTTCCTCTTATTCCTCATTTACCATCAACGTATCATCTTCAGCCTGATCAGCCCAGCTGGTATCATTGTCAACTATTTGCGGAACCTCCTGAACTATTATCATCCTTCGGCAACTTCTGTATGAAATAGGGTTGAAAAAAATGAAAAAGATGTTTAGTTTTTTTAGTCAGAGGATAAATATTTTAATGACAGATAATGATGCCTCTCGCGACAATGTCTTGTAGAAATCTTGTGGGTAACATGTTGTTTTGTATTATTCTGCTCTGTAAACCCAAACGCGAAATAGCAATAATATAAAATTCACAAAAATTGTACTATTCATATGCTTTTCTAACTGAAGAGTAAAAAGAGAAGAAATTAAATCGATGAGACAGTTCACATTTGCAAGGCCGCATATAAATTTATTTCAGAAAGTGTTGGTGAAATAGTACATCTCCGCTGAGGATTTGGCGACGAAAGCGAAAGGTGCCCATCAAGAAGCCTATCTGAACATAAAGTACGTAGTTCGTATTTGCCTACTGGGTAATTTAAATCCGGCGAGAAACGGCTTGTGAACTCACGGAAGCCTTGAGAAGGAACGCGCGATTGAACTATGACATTTCATTCGTAACACTTCTGAGGAATGCAAGATCGAAGCCATTATTCCGCATGCTAATGAAAACGACTGTTGTTCAATACCATATTAAACAAGTTTGTTGATGCGAAAACATCACAAAGTAATATTACATACGTATGATACACTCACATTTAGATTGACTTTAATTCTCTTGCCATCAAAGGAGAGTCGTGGAAAAAGGGGCAAGAAGTCCGTAAGCTTGGATTGTAAGTGTAAGTGCCTGTAAATATTGTAAATATGTAGCGTCTAATGTAAGTTTAGTTTGTTAAAATGTAAGTTTAATAATGAAATATACCTTCATCCTTCACTTCGTAATACGTTGTCGTGAGTTTGACCTGTTCCGAATTTATAGAAAGATGTGGGCGCCAGGAACAGGTGACATAAACTAATACTAACTTTTCCCTATTTAATTTTGTCAAAATTATATGGGCATCCAGCTAGCTTGGGCCGATGGATTCGGATTACATGTATTCGCTATCGCTAAGATAGCCGATTACCTGATCTGCCGACTGTACAGCCTGGCGTGGAATCTGAAATATGGAAATTCTCTGCTTCCAACTAATTAGAAGCTTATGATTGACAAATGAACAGACTCTTTTCTTTTTCCAAAGAACAAAATTTAACAATTTATTCAATGTTAATTTTAACAGATTACTTAATGGCCATGACCCCTTTTAAAAGATATTATTTTAATATACTGCAGTATATGTTACCGTCTTGCCGACCCGCTCGTTCCGAAGACGCTTCTCACTTGGCCGATGAATCCGAGTCGCTCTTCTGTCTTCTGATCTTGCGCGGTTGCTGAAGTATCCAGTCCACACTGCATAAAATCTAGCTAAGTTCTTTCCGACGCTTTAGGTTTATAATCTTTCACACGAGTTTAATAAAATACTGATGTTCGAACTATCGTCCGGTGAACACCCAAAACTGCCCAAGTCCGCGGATGTACTCCGGCAAATAATTTCTAAGTCCGATGACGACTGTTACTTTTCGCACGAAAATGTATAAGTCTCACTTTCAACTACAAGGTCCGCACACTATTTGCACTCCACGAAACTCAAGAGCCGAGTTCACGACCTACACTCCACCACTCTGAGTCAGACTGTAACGATCTGCACTCAACGAAGCTCCAAGTCCGAATGAATGTTTTTCTGTATTTTGCAACCCTTGATGGGTCGGTAGCGTCCCACGTTCTATTTTTCCAAAACACGGCGGTAAACACCAGAAAGTCTAATTGCCCCCCGCCAACCCGCTCATTTCTTACAACCCCATGTAGCCGCGCCTTCGTCCGTCATACGTTTTTCGACCAATCACATATTCTTTATTATATCGATCTAGCCAGCGTTCCGGCACCTACGAGGCTTGCAGCTAGTTTATTTATCTGCCCTGCACCATAGCAACCCTCTGCGCTGGCGTTACTAGGGCCGGATATCGCCATTTTACAAGTCCATTTAGTCGCCCCGTATACAACTAATATTATGAATAAACCATGTCCCGTTCTGGTATATCACAACATCCCCTCTCCAAGCGTCATTTTGTTTGCTACCACCTAACTAAATGACAAGACCCTATTAGAACTTTCTTCATGCTTCGTCACGCTGAACTCACTGACACTTTGCACTGTACTGACACTGAGCACTGCACTGTACTCTTGCAGCCTTACGACTATTTACATTAATTTGTGAACATGCCAACATAGTTTTAACCATTTCATTGCGTATCGCCTTATTGCCTATTATTAACATATTAATTGAAATTCCTTGCACGTTCCAACGACAAACAACACAACAAAACAAACAAACTATTATACACTACTATATACAAAACTATTTACAATGACACAAATCTTCAGTCGTAGGTATCGTCCCTTTTATACGGTTTGATATTTCTGTAATTATAGGTCCCCATCTGTTTGCCGTTTTCATCTTTTAGAATTACCGCGTTTTTACTTAATACCTTGACAATTCGGTACGGTCCTTTATACAGAGGAAAAAATTTATGAAATAACTTTTTATCCACCGAAGATACTTGAGGCACTCTAATCAATACTTCGTCATTTTCTTTATATTCGCCTTTAAAAATATTGCTTCTGCTTTATCTTCCTTCTTGCAGCTGCTTCCTTCAAGTTATCATAAACTATGCTTATGTTATTATTATTATTTGAAGTCCCACTGATTTCCGGAGGTACTTTCTATCCCCTTGAACGGGTATTTTTCTCCTGTTCTCCCCATATGAATCTCTATCGGCGTATTTCGCGTACTTCCATGAGGAACATGATTTAACACATAATTTAATAAAGGAACGGCCTCCATCCATCGGTTGTGACATTCCGAAATGTATACTCTAAATAGTCGTTGAAATTTCTTTCATAATTCTCTCACTGGGGTTAGCTTGAGGATTCCGTACCGTTGTATAACCTACTTGCACCCCACTTTTTCCCATCTCTTGTTCCCATTTTCCGCTAGTAAATTGCGTTCCCAAATCACTAATAACTTTTCTCGGTACACCGAATTCTTCAAAAATTTGCGACATTGCGTAATGCAACTCTGTGCATTCGCCTTTCTAATGGGATATAATTTTACTATTTGGAAAAAACATCCATTATTACCAACAAATATTGATTTCCAAATTTAGATTTCGGCATCGGCCCATAGAGATCCACGGCGTATATTTCCTTAGGTGACATAGGTATTATCGCTTCTCGACTTCCTTCATACTTTTTATTGGGCTGTTTAGTTTTTTGACAAACGTCACACTCACTAATCTGCTTGCGAATTTGTCGCCCCATGCCTTTCCAATAACATTTTGATCGAAGAATAATTTCAATTTTGTTACATCCGAAATGGCCGAAATGTTGATGAGTTGATCGAATAAGCTCTCGCCTATGTGCCTCGGGTATCCAAATTTGATACTGTGTTCCCCGATTCTTAATTCGATGTAGTAGTATCCCTTCGTACATTTTCCACATTGAAAATTTCGGATCATCCCGTCGTCGGTCGTAATCTTCCGCTAAAAAATGCTCAATGATTCGTTTCCCCATAGGATCCTCCCTTTGAATTTTTGATAATTCCTCCTTCGTCCATTTCGGTTGTATTTTCGTTAACTGCATAGCATTTATATCCGATTCCGTACTATAATCCATTTTCTTAAATTTTATTCTCGACAAATAATCTGGCAAAACATTGTCGCGACCTTCACAATACTGGATGTCAAACTCAAATTGTTGAAGCCATAGTGACCATCTCAACAATCTATCATTATTTAAATGGCTCCTCATTAGGAAAATCAAAGCCTTATGATCAGTGATGACGGTGAATTGTTGTCCAATCAACATTGTTCTTAACTTTTGCGTAGCCCAAACAATCCCTAATGCTTCTCTTTCACTAGTAGTAAAATGTCGTTCACTAGGGGTCAACACGCGGCTTTCTAGGGCGATTATTTTCTGCTTATTATCTTCATCGAGTTGAAAAAGTACCGCTCCCATTGCAAATCCGCTACTATCTACTTGTAAATACATTCTTTTGTCAAAATCCGGATAGCTGATCAGGAACGTCTTATCAAAAAGTTTTTTCAATTTTTCAAACGCGTCTTGACATCTGGCGTCCCATACCCATTTCTTCCCCTTTCTTAATAGTTCTATTATTGGGTGTATAACTTCTGAATATCCTTTACAAAACCGTGAATAATAATTACACACCCCAATTAATCTCCTAACTTCCCTTACATTCCGTGGTCGTGGATGATTCTTGATCAATTCTCTTTTCCGATCTTGTATGGACATTCCCTGATCGGATATGACGTGCCCCATGAATTCAATGCTCTTTCTACCGAACTGACATTTCCTAATATTCAATTTAAGGTTATGTGCCCGAAAGACTTTAAATAATTTTTCCAGTTTCCTTAAGTGTTCGCGCATTTTGCTAGAAAATAACACAATGTCGTCGACATACATCAGAGTTGTTTCCTTCAGTTCAGCCGGATCACATCATCTAAGTAACTAATTAAGGCTGCGCCACTATTCTTCAATCCGAAAGCCATCCTTTGAAAACTATAAGTATTGCCTTCGAATGCAAAACTAACAAATTTTTGGGATTCTGGGTGTAATCCAATTTGCCAATACGACGCCGTAAAATCCAGTCCTGTAAATATCCGGGCTCCTTTTATTTTCAACATCATCTCTTCCAATTTTGGCGGTTTCTCATGACGAGCAATGGTTTTGCTATTAAGTTTCCTAGCATCGATACAGAATCGGATCTTATTATCTTTCTTTCGGACTATTACTATCGGGCTCACATACGGTGTCATAGATTTTTTTATGATACCATCCTCAAGCATCGCGTTGATTTGTTTCCGTACCTCGGCTTTAAATATATGTGGGATCGGGTATTGCTTAACATTGAAGGGTTCCTCATCCATTAATTCAATTTTAAATTGATATCCCTTTACAGGATCCTTCGAACCTTCGAAAACATCTCGATATTTGCTCACTAACGTCTCAACGGAATGGCTAACATCTTCACCATTTTCATCGACCGCATTCTCGGCTGCAGCTTGAATCTGGTCCCTGGTCTCTTCGATTAGTTCCGCAACATCACAAATACACAAATCTTCGCCCTCCTGGTCCTTGATCCCTAAACAATGTTGTTGCCCTTTGTCAGTTCGTAACAATATACTCCTGTTACCTACGTCGACCTTGGCGTCACACATCTTCAGGCCACCAATCCCCAAAATGATTGGACGAATCAAATTCTTTATAACTATTGCAGGAAACTGTATCGTCACCCCTTGGACTTCCAGCTCCACCCAAATCTGCTGACTTCTTGTCTCGATGCGCCTCCCGTTAGCTGTACGGATATTCAATTTCCTAGTAGGTAATTCTCCATCTTATTCCCTTCTTTCTTTAGTTGTTTTATACAATTCCTCCGATACCGCACAAACATTGGCACCTGTGTCAATCAAAACGTCCTACTGGTATATTCCGGAATGTCCCCTTCAACACTAAACACGTGCTATTTTCCGCCCCGTTCGTCCGTATCTTCTCTTAATAAATCATCCGCTGATACCTCGATGCTATTCAACTCTGTAATCATCGTCTCATCAGTCTTATTGTTCGAAATAACCCGCCTATTTACTTCGAACAATGGGAGTTTTCCTGCTCTATGACATTAATTTCTACATGTTCGTGTTTCTTGTCATCCTTAAATCGTCGCGGATAACCATTTCCGGACTTTTTTGGACTCTATCTTGGTCTCATTTCCCGCTCGCCTTCCCTTCTGAGCTATACTTTCCTTGGCAATTATCACTATCGGCTTGTTTTCCCGTTCCATTACTCTTTCCATTTATATTATCATGATATCCGTCGCCATTCAATGTCCGATCAACGAGGCTAAGCCGCTCCACCAAATCTTCGTAATCTACGGGCATCGAGTTCCATAGTAAATTTTGGATACTAACTGGCAACTGTCGAATAATAATTCTAATTAAGTCATTATTATTTATTCCTTCTTCGCAAGCCTTAAATGCTGCAATTTTGCGCGTCGCAAAATCGCACATGGTTTCCGCCCCGCCTTTCCTATATTTCTCACTCATCAATTTATACTTTAAATCAAATTTATGGTTTTCATTCCAATAACGCCTTAAAAATTTATCTTTCCACTCTTTATAACTTGTTGGTTCTGGAACTAACGATGTCCACCAATGATGCGCTTTCGCTGACATTGCTTGCTCGACAACATGTAATTTTAACCTATCCGGAATGTTGTTGATCGTAAAGTAGCTTTCTAATTTTGAAATGCATGACCAAGGTTTGTTCCTTAACATCCCCATGGAATTTCAAATAGCTTGGTAAAACCAACGCGGATGCGGAAGTTATTACATTTCCCTGCGCGCGTGTTAGGACTTCATTTTCCAATTGATCTATTTTTCCCTTGATATTAGCTAACTGTTTTTCCGATTCGGACTCTTGCAAGGTTTTAATACTCCGTAGCCCCTCTTGTATCTGCTGTTCTACCTTGTTGTCCTGTCACAACCATTTTTAATTCGAGATTATCTATTTTTATCGCCATGTTGTTGCGCTATATCATTCAAACATTCTAAACGCGATTCAACGTTTGTCATTTTTTCGCATTGTTGAGTTTGTAAATGTTCTAACGCGGTGACATTTTCCCGTAAAGCTACAACTTCCGAATTCATTTTATTCAAGCATTCCTTTGTTCTTCCTGTATTTGATTTACTTGACAATTCACTGAGTCTATTTTTGAATAAATATTACTGAATTCACTAATTGTTTCGGTCCGTAATTGTGATATCTCCTCACATATGGCTTCGCGAAAATTCTTAAATTCCTGTGTTTGACTATTCATTTCTATCTTTATATTTTCAGTTTATTTCCAATTTAGCATTATTATTTTCTAATTTAGCATTATTAGCGTTCATTTCTGCCTTCATTTCAGCTAACATTTTAATTATTAAATTACTCGAATCCGTATTAACTACTGGAGATACCGCTACTTCCTGTTCTATTTCAACTACGTCCTCGCGAAATATCTCCTTCGGGATTCATACCGGTATCCGCCATATTATCTACTTCAATATTTTCGGCACGTGCTGTCTTACTTCTAGTCTCCATCTTAAAATTATAATACAAATTAGAATTTTCTCTATCAAATTCCTTTCAAATACCGTCAATGAAATGGTTTTTGGCTCTTTCTTATAATTACACGTTAGTTTCATATGTCAATCACGAAATTTCAGATTCCATCAGATCACTTTGTTATAATTTATAATAACTCCATTAACGTACTTCACTTTGTTATAAATTATAACAAAATATGCCCCACTTGGCGCGCCATTTTTGAAATATACCTTCATCCTTCACTTCGTAATACGTTGTCGTGAGTTTGACCCTGTTCCGAATTTATAGAAAGATGTGGGCGCCAGGAACAGGTGACATAAACTAATACTAACTTTTCCCTATTTAATTCTGTCAAAATTATATGGGCATCCAGCTAGCTTGGGCCGATGGATTCGGATTACATGTATTCGCTATCGCTAAGATAGCCGATTACCTGATCTGCCGACTGTACAGCCTGGCGTGGAATCTGAAATATGGAAATTCTCTGCTTCCAACTAATTAGAAGCTTATGATTGACAAATGAACAGACTCTTTTCTTTTTCCAAAGAACAAAATTTAACAATTTATTCAATGTTAATTTTAACAGATTACTTAATGGCCATGACCCCTTTTAAAAGATATTATTTTAATATACTGCAGTATATGTTACCGTCTTGCCGACCCGCTCGTTCCGAAGACGCTTCTCACTTGGCCGATGAATCCGAGTCGCTCTTCTGTCTTCTGATCTTGCGCGGTTGCTGAAGTATCCAGTCCACACTGCATAAAATCTAGCTAAGTTCTTTCCGACGCTTTAGGTTTATAATCTTTCACACGAGTTTAATAAAATACTGATGTTCGAAACTATCGTCCGGTGAACACCCAAAACTGCCCAAGTCCGCGGATGTACTCCGGCAAATAATTTCTAAGTCCGATGACGACTGTTACTTTTCGCACGAAAATGTATAAGTCTCACTTTCAACTACAAGGTCCGCACACTATTTGCACTCCACGAAACTCAAGAGCCGAGTTCACGACCTACACTCCACCACTCTGAGTCAGACTGTAACGATCTGCACTCAACGAAGCTCCAAGTCCGAATGAATGTTTTTCTGTATTTTGCAACCCTTGATGGGTCGGTAGCGTCCCACGTTCTATTTTCCAAAAACACGGCGGGTAAACACCAGAAAGTCTAATTGCCCCCCGCCAACCCGCTCATTTCTTACAACCCCATGTAGCCGCGCCTTCGTCCGTCATACGTTTTTCGACCAATCACATATTCTTTATTATATCGATCTAGCCAGCGTTCCGGCACCTACGAGGCTTGCAGCTAGTTTATTTATCTGCCCTGCACCATAGCAACCCTCTGCGCTGGCGTTACTAGGGCCGGATATCGCCATTTTACAAGTCCATTTAGTCGCCCCGTATACAACTAATATTATGAATAAACCATGTCCCGTTCTGGTATATCACAATAAGTGCAATAGGGCGTAAATAATACAAACAAGTAGTGTAAAATGTAAATAGTAGTTTGTAGGGTTAGTATAAGTTGAGGTACAATATCTAGGTTAGCGCCCCACACCCACATAACTGTACGAATAAGATAAATAAATGTCATTACGTTTAATTCCTTCCAATCGTAAAATACTATAGCTAATGAGAGACGAAACAATCGTGATGTTACGGATGTCCGTACTGGAAACAAACTTCATTTTAATCACTGACAATAGTGGATGTTGTATCCTTGTGAGGTATGTTTATAGTTGTAAATTCTACAAAATTATCGTATTTCTAGGAAAGCATCCTGTTGTTCACAATAACATCACTAAGGGTTCTCGGACGCTACTCCTGTTCTTACCTAGTTGAATTGTGTGTATTGACGACAGGAAACATATTCTCCCTATAATTTAGATGTACGAATCTCTAAAAATGGCACATTGTTCACGAATTGAAGATCGTTCATAATTTCGTGCGTTATTTCAATTAAAGGTATCTATTGGGATGAATTATTAATTTTAAAAATATCAGGGGTGCATGTTCAGTACATTAAATAAACCATAGGCTGTCCAATCATAGATTGAAATAGATGTAAACTTGGTAGAAACATGGTCGGGATTGTGTTGCGGAGTGTTCGGACGTTTGTGTTGCGGAGTGTTCGACGTTGTGTTGCGGAGTGTTCGACGTTGTGTTGCGGAGTGTTCGACGTTGTGTTGCGGAGTGTTCGACGTTGTGTTGCGGAGTGTTCGACGGTTGTGTTGCGGAGTGTTCGACGTTGTGTTGCGGAGTGTTCGACGTTGTGTTGCGGAGGTGTTCGACGTTGTGTTGCGGAGTGTTCGACGTTGTGTTGCGGAAGTGTTCGACGTTGTGTTGCGGAGTGTTCGACGTTGTGTTGCGGAGTGTTCGACGTTGTGTTGCGGGGGTTCGACGTTGTGTTTGCGGGGGTGTCCTTTGGACACAAGGTTTGTAAGCGCAGGTCCGATTTTCGTGGAACTCTCTTTATTGTAGAAATTGCGAAAGTTACGTATTATGTGAGGAAGTATGTGCTAATGAATCGCTAGTGTAATTGCATAAAAATCCTGTAAATACTATTTCCGTGGATGGTTAATTGTAGAAAAAAGCTATTGAGACCACATGTCTCTGCTCTCTTCTACACAACACTGTGTAGAAGAGAGTTTGAGAGTTTGAGAGACAATGTGTTTCGGCAAAGGTCCGAGATGTGGGCAATTCGCGAATTAGTCAGATAATTCACACATTTATCCTGCATTTGCTTAAAGCGGAATGAATGACGATGACCAGATTGTTTATGGACATTATACTCTAATTCGCGAATTAGCCGAGGGAGATGACTACAGTAAGTTGATCGAGTGTGAGGCGTCTTGTGTGTTCGCTAGAAATACTTTCATTTATTCTCAGGTCGTTTTACGTAAAACGAAAAGGAACTTCGATTTGGAAATGAGTAGCAAAGGCTTTCAACCGAGAGTTAGTTACAATGTAAATAGTTTACATTTGATACGTGGACTCGAAACTCTTTGCCTCTCTAGCCTTAGACACTTTGTTCTCAGAGTCTAGTTCTTGTTTATCCCATTTGAGCCATTTCTCGTCTGTAAGGTATACCTACTTTAGCCACCTCGTGTTTGGCAAATTTGCGCATGGTTCAGCTTAAGTCCTAAATGTGTTTCGAAGCTGTTCCTACTTCGTACATTGTCCATTATCTGTTTTGAATAATGCACTAATTAAACGGTTTATCTCAAATTAGCCAAATTCGGGCATTAGCCGGAAGCGATACAACTCTCAAACAAGGTATTTACTATTTCTGGATCATTTAATACTATTGTCCGTGAAACTTGCGTGTTTTTGTGAAGCATTATCGGCATCATTATTCGGCAGTCCGGATTGTTCGTTGTGCCTGGGAGTATACAGCGGTTGCGTGGAATGCTCGAGAGGAGGAAGAGAAAAGAGAAACGAACGCGCGTCGCGTTGCATTTCCGCCACGCATGAAAAAGAAGCGACAGGAAACAAAACCTGCGCCGCGCTCCCCGTCGCGTTGCTTCCTTGCGCCGAGACGCCGTGCGGGGCGGGGCGGGGCGACGAGGCGGGACGTGGAGCGTTAGTGAAAGCCAGCAACGCACCCGCCAGGTGGGAGGGGGCACAGTGGAAGGCGGAATGGCATGGAACCTTGGTTGTGGTGTCCAGTCCACGATAGGGACGGCCGCACGACGTGCCGCGCGAGCGGACGGCGAAAATCGAAGGGAGGGAATGTGTGAGAAATGCAAACTGGAGGCCGGTAGTCACAGATATGATATAAACTAAATTGCTGGATGTGGAAACGGGGTGGGGAATAAACTGAGGGAGTTCCCTATGAACCGCTTCAGTCAATTATGTTGAAACTAACGGTGCTACGGAAGGGCACTGACTTTCCCGTATTAGTATTCTATTTCCTTCGGTCTCGGCTAGCTATTCGAACTTGCCACATACCCTGCCAGCTTTCCTCTATCGCCGCCCAAATATTTTTTGACAGTTTCTTAATTTTTCGCTTTCGTAATAGTAATACGTAAATATTATTGTAAGAATATTGAAGACAAGAATATTGTAAAATCTCGTCCTAAATGGCAAATATTCTTTGAAAAATTTGGTGCCGTTTGTAAGAAAATGGCGTTAAGCGCTAGTAAAAATTCGAAAATCGAAGCCCTTTTTCATAGAAAATTTTTGAGTTCTCGAAAACCTTTACTAACGTCATTTGAAGCACTTTAACTCACAATTACAATAGTGTTTACAAATTGCTGGAAATGTGCATATTAACGGTGTGAGAGATCTTTGAAAAAAAATTACAATTGTGTAATTTTGAAAAACAAAAAAATACCCAAAATGAACTTTAGGTCATTTTAAAGAGTGCAATAACTATCCATTCGAAAAGTTTGAAGGAAAAATTTGGAGCCATCTTTGAGAAATTGGCGTTTTGGCGTTTCTGCAAATGGGAGATTTTGAGCTAGTTTTTCACAGAAAAACTGTTGAGTTCTCGAGAAACTTTGTGACATTATTTAAAGCACATGCACTCGTAAATATAATGTGAACAAATGGCTACTAATGTAAATAATAACGACGTGAGAGACAAGTAAAAAATTACGTTTTTGTAATTTTTGAAAAAACAAAAGAATAGAGCCATAAGGCGTTTGTCACCTCATAGAGTACATTAGGCACTATTCTTGCAAAAGTTTAAAAAAAATTGAGCCGTTTTTTGAGAAAATCTTGGTTTTTGTATTTTTTTTTAAATTTCACATATTGCACCAATATTGCGCGAAAACAACTAAAATATTCAAAATATTGTATATGACCTTAATAAAAGAACTATTTATGGAGAACAATTTTATTTGAAGGAAAAATCTCTATCTGCAATTTTGTAGTCGGAGGAAGACGCCGAATAAAATTCAAACTTTCGCAATTTTTGAAAATTCAGAGTTTTCCGTCAAAGTCGGACCTATGCCACCTTTATAAGTGTATTACTCTATTGTTACAAGAAATTTAAAGAAAAAATTTGGAGCCGTTTTAGAGAAAATTGTGAAATATCCCGGGTGCTTCATGTATAGTACTCCCTAATTTTCAAAAATGTTTTTCAAAAACGCGGCGCATCGAGTCGAGCCTAATCGACTGTGGAATATCCATTTTGGAAAACATTCTACATGTAGTTTAGGCGGTATGGTATAGTAGGTTCGATCTGGATTGTGTAAAACAAAACAAAACTTTACGCACTTAACTTAAAAATAATTTTCATTTGCGAAGGATATGGTTAACCTACTACCTCCGTGCATTACAATACTTCTTTAATTTAAGAGGCAGAAGATGCGGAACAATTTTCGTGTGCAAGCAATGTGATTTGTATCTATCACTGCCCGCAGCTCTAAACACATCTTCGTAAGAACCACCAAAACAATCTGCAAGGAAAAACCAAACAGCGAAGCTTAAGACCAAGAATGTGAAAATTCTCAAGTAATTATCAAAGAAGCTCGTATAATAAGAGTGAAATTGTGATTACAAGATATCATTTAAAGCTTGATGTCTTAGCGTTTGTCACATCTGGAAGGCAAGCTTTTCGCAGATCCAAAGAGAACAATGCAGCTCCCCAACAGAAACCCGCTTTGACTCGGGTTCGTGGGCCGCTTCCAACGAACGGGGCCACACCGCATTCCCCATCAGTTACCACCTCCAGAGGCGCGAACTGAGGCAGCACAATGCCATTAGCACCATGCCCCCTCCTGCTCCCTGCAGTGAGCCCACTGCCAACTGTCCGGCCAACAATTCCGCTTCACATGACACTTATAGTATCCATCGCCACTGTATTTTTGTTTCTGCTCTCATTAACCCTCTTCATTCATTTTCCCCTCCTTTTTCTACATCACCGCTCACCTCAAAGTTTCGCATTTGGGGGCCGATCTGTTTCCATAACAGATTCTTGATTGCCGCTGAGAGATTATTATTATGATGATGATGATGATGATAATAATAATAATAATAATAATAAATGGACCCAAGGAATTTGGGAGGAGAGCAGATCCTACAACAAAGACGTATCTTTGATTCAATTTGAAGTTAATGCTGCCAATGAACTTATGGAAAATGTGGAAGATGTTCACGAATTCTCGGAAGAGGACCTCTTCTAAGCAATTGAGAATACGGGAAACTGAAAATCCCCCGGGATTGGTAAGATTCAGATTTATTGGATTAAGAAATTAACAGCATTACATTCTCATCCAGCAAAGGCTGTTAATAACATTTTAAAAAACCCAAAGGAACTTCCGGAATGGCTCACACGGCATCACGTATTTGCTATCCAAAGGAGACAGCTCTTTGGCGAAGAACTACAGGCCAATCACTTGTCTGCCAGTACTGTACAAAGTTATAACTACAGCCATAGCTGACAAAATGTACAGACGCCAAGAGACGAACCATCTGATGCCAGCAGAACAAACAGGATGTCGTAAAGGTTCTCATGGCTGTAAGGAAATCTTGCTACTGAATAAAGTCATCTTGAATGATGTAAAGAAACGAACTCGTAATTTTAGCATGGCTTGGATTGACCACCAAAAGGCCTTTGATAGTGTACCACACGATTGAATTTTGAAGACCCTGGAGATCTATCGATTTCATCCTAGACGTATTCAGTTTTGCAAGACTAATATGAAATCGTGGAGTACCAGGTTACTAATACACTGAAAGCTGAAAGGAAGCAGTAGAAACCAGATGTATTCAGATTAATAGGGGGATTTTTCAAGGAGATTAACTATCCCCTCTGCTGTTTTGCATTAGTTTGATCCCACTATGTAGACAATTGTCGCAAGCTGTCTTTGGTTACAAGTTCCATGATGATGAAAGACCAGTATCACATTTGTTTTACATGTATGAACTTAAAGTGTTTGCTAAGAATGAAGCGATTCTCTCCCAAATGCTGTCTGTCGTGAATGACTTTAGCAATGACATCTGCATGAAGTTTGGTTTTGACAAGTATGCAAAATTGAATTTACAAAGAGGCAAACTAACGTCAGAGAGCATTGAAGTTGAAATGCACACTGTGATTCAAGATCTTGAGCCGGGTAAAACTTACAAATATCTGGGCATTGAAGAATGTGAGATCATCTCGAACGACACAACGAAAGAGAGAATTCGCATGGAGTATTACAGAAGAGTGATACTTGTCCTGGAGTCCGCTCTGAACGCCAGGAATAAAATATCTGCAATTGGTAGTTTGGCGGTGCCTGTAGTAGAGTATAGTTTCGGACTAGTGGACTGGACTGAGCAAGAAATTCGAATCGTGGATGGAAAAAACAGAAAACTGCTAACAATGCATCAAGTCGCCCACCCTCGAGCTGATGTTCATAGACTTCGTGTCACGTAAGGAAGGAGGAAGAGGCTTCAGACAAATTGAAGCCTCCTGGCTCAATGCAATAATTGGAATGGGAAAGTATGTAGTCAGTCATTAACATGACCCTCTAATGAAATCGACTCATAGGAAATCGTGATGACACGGTCATGAAATCTTGCCGAAGAATGGGAAACAGAGGCATTGTTAGTGTAGCAAGAATCATTGCAAAGAAAACTGTGTAAGACACGCTGAATAATACAGACACTGAACTTCTGATGCTACAAAACATGAAATGTGAGATATAAAATGTTAAAGAGATCGTGCCGAGACAGACCAGTCCATGGACAATGTCTAAAAAGAATGGAAAGGGGCAGACCAATGAAGATCAATCATTTATGTGGCTTAAAAGCTGAAGAATAAAGCCAGAATCGGAAACAGTTCTAATAGCTGCTTAAGATGAGGCGTTGAGAACACGACATTATGATCAAGCTGTTCTCAAAATTTCCCAAGATGATAAATGCCGCATTTGCCAAGAACAAGTAGAAATCATTGATCATATCATGTGACCTTGTCGAATTCTAGCAAAGACCGAATACCTGAAAAGACTTGCCAGAGTGTGTAGCTACCTCCACTGGCAGATCTGTACCGCACTCGAAGTTCCAAACACAAGCCCCAAGTGGTACGAACACTCACCAAAACCGGTGACATCTGTTGAACTCTTTACAATATTGTACGACCAACAAATTCAAACGGATCGCACGATTGCAGCAAACAAACTGGATATTGTAATCCGAGATTTGGAGAAAAAATTGTCTACTTGTAGATGTTGCTCTACCTTGCGATCAAAACGTTGTTACCAAGGTGTCAGAGAAAAGTCTTAAATACAAGAGTTTTGAAATCGAGATCAGCCGAATGTGGGGAGTCGTACCGATAGTTATCGGAGCTCTGGGATTTGTTCCGCAAAATTTGTGTAAGAACTTGGTGAAACTTCCAGGTAATTCATAGGACTGGGAAATGCAAGAAATAGCATTATTTGGAACTGCTCACATTTTGCGCAAAGTATTGCAGAGGCACCGACAGTCCCTAGATCTGCTCCTTAGGTAGCTGGTTGCAACCTGGAGTAGATTTTATATTCTGCCGACACATAACATCTTTAGTCGTGATATAGAGGAATAATAATAATAATGAACAATAATGTATTAAAGCAATGTTGACAGTTATGTTATAGAGTGGTGGACAGAGAGTGGTCGACGGTGGTAAAAGATGAATGGAGATGCTTAGGGAGCAGATTTTAATGGACATTTCTTTTTTTCTTTTCACTGTAAGAATAATGCTTTTAGTATAGAAATTAATTTTATGTTATTACAAATAGAAATGGCCCTTTTTTGGCATTTTTAGCCTATTTCGACTCATAAGCGATTTTTTTAACTTTTCACGTCATTTTTAATGCATTTTTTTTGCTGATTTAATCATTTCATTTCAATGGTGCCTGCTTCAAGTATTTACATTTCCGCATTTTCAGAAACGCTCAAACGCCATTTTCTCATAAATGGCTCCAATTTTTTTCTTTCAAACTTTTGGAACGGATAGTGTTAATTGCACTCTTTAAAATGACGTAAAGTTTATTTTGAGGTATTTTTACGTTGTTTTTTTTTCTCAAAAATTAAACAAATGTACTTTTTTTGAAAGATCTCTCACATCTTGAATATACACATTACCGGCAATTTGTATAAACATATTTGTGAATGTAAGTGCTTCAAATGATTTTAAATGAAGGTTTTTGAAACTCAAATTTTTTTTGTGAAAAAGAGCTTGAAATTTTGCATTTTTAGGTTCGCTTGAATGCCATTTTCTTAAAAATTGCTACTAATATTTAAAAGAAAATTATCATTTAGAACGAGGTTTTTGTGTTCTTTAATATTCTAAAATTAATATTTCTGTTCTACCATTAGGGAACCGAAAAAGTAAGAAAATGTCAAAATATGTACTTTGGGCAGTGATAGATGACTGTTGTTTTTCTCAATGAAATATATTTTTGAAAATTACATCTTCAAATAAGATGATGCATAATTTTTTGAAAATGCGAGTAGTTTTTCTATAATTTCGTGACAAACATAATAGCCCGCTGGAAATTTACTGCGCTTCAAACAGACGGATGCGTCATAAAATAGAATTTGCAATTTTGTATATTATTTCTTTGGTCGTGTCTTACATTAGATCTTTTGTTAAACATTTTCACATTAATCTTTTAGAAATTATTTATTTTGAAATATTTGAAATAAAAATTGCTATCTCTTTAAAGGAATTTTTCGCGAATTTCTGTGAATTACGTGTCATTTTTGTGACATGATATAGCTGTATCAAAAGGAGTTATAATTGTCAAATTCATGTACATATTTTCATGAAAATATTTGGTTTTCGCACCAAATGCTGAACCATTTGTAATGAGTAAAGTATTTGTTGAATGGTTTTAGAATACTCTTCTCTAATCATGGCCCTATGTAATTGCATTTCTATATTGTACAGGGTATCAGTCTTCTTTTTCCAATAGGTTTACAAAACTTTTGTACTCTATTTTTGTGCATTTGTAGAATTCACATAGTTCTGACAACACTGCGATGGAAACAGTGGGTTGTTCGCTTCTTGGTTGAAGTGGTCGTTTTTGAATTAATAGCGAAGATGTTAGTAGCGCAGGAAGTGCAAAATTTCAATCCTACGTTGCTGTTTCCAATAATACGGGAAAGTATGTGCTGTTGTAGCATCACTAGTTTCTTCTTAATTTAGCAACTGAATTTATCCACTTTTCGTTAACAGGGCCCGATAATGATTTTGTTTTTCAAAACCAACTTTTTCTTTTCAAAACCTTTTCAAACTTTTTCAAAACCAAACCTAGGAAGTTGGAACAGTTGTTGAAGGCGAGTTGGCAGAAAAAATTAACGTTTTAGCAGGCTTTCTGTTGTACTGCTTGCTGGGGGCATCTATAACGGTTTAATGTCTGTTTGAAGACATTTATTATGAAATGATTATTGACGGATTTGTTTGGTTGTAAGTCTTAATTGAAAAGAAATATGAACATTTTAAGATTGATTGATAAGATTGATTGAATATACATGGGAACACGGCGAAAAATAATTGTATATGTTCCAAACAGAAGCAGTAGTATTCCATAAAGAACGCCTTATAGGAACATCCATTCAAAACTACGACAATGAAAACTGAAAAACTGGCGTTTTTTGGCAAGAATTGATAAGCAAACACGTGCCCATTGTTGCCAGCGCACATTGACTGAGATATTTTGTTATGGACAGAAATTGCGGTATGATATCACATAATCGTTACAGAAGGCGAGAAAGTACGTGCTATTTAGCACATCGAGTTTCCATACTAATATTGACTATGCATAGTTATTATTTCGTTGGCATTAAATCTTTCGTTCTTGAGATGGAGGTGGAACGTTTGCAAAAATATCTTTGTCTGTGTTTGGGTTTGATCAGCTGTCCTATTGGTCAGCGGTCTGCCTCTGTCTCTGGAGAAGCGACCACCACCGCCGAGACGGTGACGTTAGCGTGGGGCAGTTGACGTATCGGAAGCAGTGCGTGGGCCTCGCGGCGGCGGTGATGCCCGACGCGCGCCGTCGTCGCTGTCGTATCTCGGGCCGCCGCCGCTGCGCCACGCGCGCCGCGCCGCTCCGCCCCGCGTCCGCCCCACGCGCCCTGCGCCTCCATTGGCAAGGCCGCGGCTATTTCCAGACAAGGTCGAGTCGGTTTCCGTCGCGCCGAGGCGGCGGTGGCGACGGCGGCGGCGGCGGCGGGGCCATCCTTCCTCGGTGGGGCGCGCTCGCGCTCACTTCCCGCCCTCCCGCCTGCCGCCAGTCCGTCTCGCCCGCCGCCGCCGCACCGCACCGCGCCGCGCCGCGCCGCGCCGCGCTGCGCCGCCTCCGCCGGGAGCGTTGGCCTGCCGCGGCCCCGCGGACGCCCCGTTAGCGGCGCAGCGGTGGCGGCCGCGGTTGCGACGCCTCGGAGGGCCGCGGCAACGGCTTCGCTCCCCGCGCGTGCGAAGTGCGCCAAGTCCTAAGGCCAACGAAGAAGGATTCGGTAAATGCCCGTGGCTCGGGGACGCGATATTTTGAGAAGAAAGAAAGAAAAAAAAGTTCTTAGTTCCGTACTTGCGGGCAAGCGATCTTTCTGCCGAGATCATACGGAGAGACGAGATGACGGCTACGCAATGAAAACTTAATAAATATCTTTTCATATTTACGTTGTATAAGTTCTGTTTAAACCGAAGTGTACTATGTTATTCTTGCTATTCTGTGTTTAGTAAAAATTTTGTTCAGCATTCTCTGAATTTTGAGTTTTAATTCATATGACCAAATTATAATATGATTAACTTCTTTGCCCTTACAATTATATACGACCATATGAAATTAATAGAAATTAAGCTCACGTACTCAGCGTTGACAAGGTTTTTATTAATCACTATAATTTAGTGGGCAGGAAAAATCGATGTTTTCTTTAAATTAATATAGTAATCCTTCGACATCCGCGAATTCGCTGTTCGCGAGTTCCGAACATTCGCGATTAGAGAAATTCTACCTGTTTTATATTCGCGAGTACGTCTTTTGGTCGTACTACATAATTTTTTGAAAGCGAGCACATATCATTTCCTTTGAGTGTTATTTGGAAAACGATTTCGGCAGACGTCGGAGCTCAAAGTATTTGCTTTCTGCGAAAATTTCAAAGATGAAATGTCAATTCGCATTTATAGAATTACACAATTGTAAAATAATTAAGTTGCGTAAAATTAGGGATAAGGGTTTTGGCAAAATGAAGAGAAAAGCCATTCAGGATCTGTGCAACTCATTATAATGAGCTCATTGTAAAGGAGCTTCGAGAAATCATCAGTGAAGAAAACCTCGACTGTAATGATGAAGTAACGGAAGCGAAACTGCGTCCTGGCGCAACTTCCATGTCAAAACTGGTAATGGCGTTCTAAAATCAACAAGCTCTGGTGGAACTGGCATTCGAATGTGATCCGAACATGGAAATAACTTCGAAATTTAAAGAGAATAGAAGCAACAACTCTTCCATATATGGATATTAGAACAACGAGGGTGATGAAACAAGAAATTAACAAATCGTAAAGTGCGGTTTTTCTAACTCTGCCCCTCAAGCCCCTAT
>JAHLJT010002406.1:158072999-158130442 GCA_031308135.1 Acheta domesticus
TAGAGTTATTAAACTTAGACAAATAAAGTTGAAATTAAAGATAGTTTTGTTTATAATTCTAACAATTATATTATTTTCGGTAAATACAAATGTTATCAATTCGTTCTAGTTCTTCTAATTGGACATTGGTGTTTTATTTTGAATTCGCTAATCACTAATCTTGTCGTTCGTTAAAGTATAATCATAGTAGGGAGCGATTTTGGTGCCCTAAAGGGCATCGTCAAAAAAATCAATAAGATGCTCTTAACATGTTATAAAAATTCCTAAAAGCAAAGAAAAAATGACAAAAAATGTGATCACAACCAGTTCCCATGAACAAATCAAGCTGTTGGATAAGTTACTGATGTAATCCAGCTCTTCTTCTGAAATTCAAGTGAACGCAGAGTTCAGTGGAGACTCAGCTTTTAAAACGTTTTGATTGCCACTGTTCTTTATCAGATATCTCTGTTATCCCGAAATCCGGTGTTTCGTCGACATGGCGTTTATAGGCGTCAACGGATTAAATTACATATTCACATTATTAGAAGTCAAGACCATTAAAATAAATTTCAAATCGATGAAACCAGCGAAAATGCAATAAAAATGACGGGAAAGATAAAAGTGACTTACGAGATAAAATCGTCGAAAATGCAAAAACCAGTAGTGCTACAGAATGGCACAGACCTTCCGTATTAGTTTTTCTCTTTCCTTTGGTCTCTGCTAGCTATTCGGACTAGCCACATACTCCTGCCAGCTGCCATCTATCACCCCCCCCCCCCAAATTATTACTTTTTTTTTTACATTTTCTTAATTTTTAGGTTTTCTGATAGTAAAAAGTAATATTATTCTAAGAACATTAAAGAACAGTAAAACTTCGTCCTAAATAGCAATTTTCTTTGAAAAACGCGGAGCCTTTTTAAGAAGATGGCGTTTAAGCGCCACTGTAAATTCGAAATTTGACGCTCTTTTACACCGAAAATTTTGAGTTTTCGAAAACTTTCATTAGAAGTAATTTCAAAGCACTTTAACTCACTAATACAATAGTGTGTACAAAATTGCTGGAAATGTGCTTATTAACGTTGTGAGAGATGTTTTCACAAAATTACATTTGTGTAATTTTTGAAAAACAAAAAAATTTCCCAAAATGAACTTTACGTTACGAAATAGTGCAATTAACACTATCCGTTCGAAATGTTTGAAGAAAACATTTGGAGCAATTCATGAGAAAAATGGCGCTTGAGCGTTTCTGAAAATGCGAAATTTTGAGCTCGTTTTCACAAGAAAACTATTGAGTTTTCGAATAACTTTACGACATTATTTAAGGCTCATGTACTCATAAATGTAATAATGTGAACAAATCGGCGCTAATTATTAACGCAATATTAACGACGTGGAGACAAGTCAAAAAAATTATATTTTTGTAAATTTTGAAAAAACAAAATAATAGAGCAGTACGGCGATTATGATATTTCATAGAATACATTTAGAAGTATTCCTACCAAAAGCTTATAGAAAAGTCATCACATAGAGTACATTAGGTACATTGTCCTTAGCAATAGTTTATTGAAAAAAATTGGAGCAGTTTTTGAGAAAATCTTCCGTTTGTAATTTTTGTAAAATTGCACATATTGTACGCAATATTGCGCGAAAATTATTACAATTTTCAAAAAAATGTACAAGACCTGAATGAAAGACTTTAATTTTGGAGAACAAATTTTAACCGAAGGAAAAATCTCTATCTTCAATTTTGTAGTTGTCGGAAGACGCCGAAAAAATTCAAAATTTTGCAATTTTCGAACATTCAAAGTTAACGTGAAAATTGGACCTTTGTGCGCAACACCAGGTTTCACTTCCATCTTTGAAAAAATGTAACTGTGTTGCTACTTCAAAGCTCGAAAAGCAAATGAGACTGTCACCACCGGACCTCTCGAAGAATCTCCACCCGGCAAATGAAGGGAAGGAACAACGAAATGCTGGCATAAGCGCGGCGGCAGCCCTTTTAACATGCCTACCTGCACCTGAGATGGTTTTGGTCCTCATTTTAACAAACAGAATAGAAAGTTTCAGGAGATAGAATGAAGGATTATTTGGTCCGCATTTTACATACGCCGAAATTTTTTAAACACATTGCTGACACACTCGTTCACCATACATTCAGGCTCTGGGCATCTTAATCATTTGAAGTAGAATGAATTACAAAAGATCGTGAATTTGAGAAATAAACTTTTTTATAACTCATCGAATTTGCGAATAAGAAATGGCTATCTTCTGTTTAAATCGTCACAAACGTCCATTCTTACATGAACATGGGCATCCACTATTGTGGTGAGGGATTATAATTGTGCAGTCCTGCGGTAGCTACTAGCATGTCAAAGAAACTATTTAAATGAAGCAAAACTGTTTGACAAATACCTTTGAAATTGTGGGATGCATTAAAAACTGTGAGTTCGCCCTTGCAAACAATTCGTTCAAATGCGTTTTCGTGTAGATTCATTTTGTTTTCTGGGGCTTTAAGTTAACTATGAATCGTATTAGTTTCTAAAGCCTTGTCATATGTAAAGCCATATGGGGCGGAACCTCCGTGTGTGCGAGGGTCAAAAAGGCGCGGTGTCCAAGGCGGTACCTGTTGCGTCTTAGAGAGGGGGCGCTCCCGGTTGCCACGCACAGTCTCTTCCAGTGAGCCAGCGACTGAAAGCGGCGCGGTGCCTTGGCCACCCATGTGTGGACACACACGGGCCGGCGCCGCCGCCGCGCCGCGTCGCGTCCCTCGGCCGTAGAGGCCGCGCGGCTCGCGTTCCGCGGCGCGTTGCCGTGTTGCTGCGGCGCGCGCTGCCCGCTCTTTGTTCGGGCGCCCGCTCCATGGCTCGCCGCCGCCGCCGCCGCCGCCGCTCGGGCGCACCGGAGCCCTGTGAGTCCGTTAGATCGCCGCCGCCGCGGCGTCGTGCGGGGAGGAGGAGAGTGGCGGGGAGCGGGACGTAGCGGAGGTGACCGGGGCCGCATACGGCGGCGGTGACTGCGGCGCACGGCGCTTAGCACTGGAGGCGGGAACCCGGCAGGCGACAGCTGCAGTGCTCTCTTGACGGAGATCTCATTCTCCCCTACATGCCTCTATTTTCGACTTAAACTAACTCGATTTCTGTATCCCGTACCACTACGGGTTATTTCCTAATTTTTTCGTACCTTTTCTTTTAATATATTTGTTGGAGGTGATTACCCACATTTCGATGAGGTGGATTTTTCAACCATTATGTACTAAGTGGCGAGATAAAAAAAAAGTAATCAAAACTCCAACTCGAGGAGATGCATTTAGGAATCTCAACCTTTTTTTTGTAGAAAAATGACAAATCACTTTCTCAGAACCAGAAAGTAGTGATTCAGTAATGTGGATTAACTTTTCCCTCCGGGCGTCTGTATTATGCTTGTAACTTCGTCTCAAATTTCCATTTTCTGGTGCGCTTTTGAAACAAGCGCAACAAAGGCGTGACAAAAGCTCTATAATTGACTGCTCTATAATGATTTCGATGAAATGTTTGGCAAGTTAGAAAGCAAACACTTTCGGCATACACTTTTAATTAGGTCAATACAATATATACAAATATCTTGCCTGAAAGAACAAAACCACACTAAACATTGCCCTGTTTTACCTGGAAGAGAGGATAAAAGACGATGGCAACTGTTTGTGAATGGAGATCGTGTTCAATAATGTATATCTATATATTAATATGTGAAGAGAAAAGTTTGGACTCCTTTTGAAGCACATTGCGCACACCGAGTGAGAGATTTGGCATAGTTAAAGCTTATATAGAGAATGCGCACAAAGCAAACATTTATTTTTTGCTACGTGCTACAAGTAGAATATTAAATAAGTGTGTAGATGCAACCGCAACACGCTGAAATAGTTTACTTATCCATTCGTCTTCCATAACTCGGAGACGATGCATTTAGAATTTAAAACCTGATTTTTTCTTATCCCATTCGAGGCACGAGTTTTGTTTTTCTATGCCATAATCTACAAAATGTTGCACGTTTAGACGTTTTTTCCAAGCTTAGCGTTTGAGAGAGAGGTACTTCATTCCATATTTTGCATTTGTGTCCGTGAAAACATACAATTAATAAGAACAATAACAACAATAATTGTAATAACTATTTTCGTTTGCCAACAAAATTAATTTATACAAAAGTTCGTAGTGATATTAAATTTTCACTTAACGTTATACATAATCAAAGAGTAACTGGAGGCAGTATATTTGACTTCTGAAGTACTTTACTCTGTTGGCGGTTGAGGCGACGAGGCCATGTTTCCGTGTATTTCTCAGCCGAAAGGATGGAGCGAGATGCCCAGTGATCCCGTTTTCATAGATAATATTGCAGAGAGTTAAAGCAAAAAATACATGCTAATGACGTTTTTGTACAAGTTCGCAGATGACATAAATAGAACAAATTCAAAAAATATATACACGCAAAGATGATACCGGTATACGTTTGCCAATAGACCTCATCCTCAGTAACTTTAAAAATTAAAACTATAATGGATTACGGTCGAACTTCGACCACTGGGCGACCACTAGTAATAGTGAATGCTTGGAGAAGACTCTGTCACTACGTAGTCTTCGACAGTTTTGCAAATACCACTTTGGTTGGTGAGAACACCGCACTTCACAAGAGGTATACTCATGAACGCAAACTCTTTTTCTGCATGTAGCTAGAATAGTGGCATGTCACAACACAAAGTGCCCGGTGTCCACAAAGTGTCAAGTGGTACATTGTAAGCAAACCCCGTTGGCGGAATCGGTTTGGTATACTCCGATTTAAAACGAGTAACTTGTGGCAGATCGTAATTTTTCACGCGGTTGATCAATCGGGAGCTTCAGTACCAAAAAATGAAAGTAAATACGAGGCGTTATTCTGCCGTATATACATTTATTTCAGTGTTTTCAGCCGCATTGCGGCTATCTCCCCTAGTGGTACGTCCGTATCCACACAAACATAACACACCACAACATGCAGTCTCTCACAAACACTCTGCATTTCTATAGTACGATTCATAGACTGTTCTCTATTCCTCTCTCACATCAGAATAATTCGCAACATAAAAGAAAGAGCACTCAACAACGGTTACATTAATTCATGGGTTGACAATCTAATAAAAAAGAAAACAATTTTCTCAACCTTATAAATTTAACTTTCCTCACTCCTACACACACACACACACACACACACGCACACACACACATACATATGTACACACCAGATATACCATTGCCTTGGAACACTCACGGAAAAATTGCTAAAAAAATCTGTTTGACTTTAAATATTCAACACATCAATCTCTAAACCACACTTTCCCCTCAATACAGATAATTTTCCTTAGTCTCTGGCCAGAGCGGAACGTCCTTTAAACGGTGAATTAAAGAAAACCCTAAATGCCTGTACACAGAAAATAACGCAAACACAGTTTGTCAGCAACGTCTTGGAACTAAAACATTCATTCAGCTATAGACAGTGATTTCAAAATTTTAGAAATTGAAAACAAATCCCAACTCTACTTAAATTAGAAGTCACACATATTTACAATTTATTAAACAATCTTCAACGGACTTGTAAATGAAGAATTCCTTCTCTCTCACCCCTCCTGAAGGCGGCCACCTCCCACGCTCATTAACCCCTTCTCCCGCCTGTTTTCCGCCACCCGGGCATCCCTTTCCCTTGAAAATCCCGTTCTTATCTCCTCTCCATTGTCAGCTTACCTTTAAATAGCAATGCTCTCGACCCTCGCGATTTTCTTTATCGGGGCCCGCAGTCATCCCAGAATCGATGTATCAGTTTGCTCATCTGCATTTGTTTATTTATTTGTTTATCCGATTTACTTTATTTTATTTCATCTTAGCATAATTTATGTCAATTTCTAAATTAACTTTGTTTTATATTTATTTATCTCCTGTAACAGTTATTTCACTTTGTATTGTTGCTTCATAATTATGGAATTCATTTTCGTAATTGTACTTCGCTTTGTTCTATAATTTACCAATTCTATTTGTCCAGTACAATTCATAAATTATATTTTCTAAAACACAAATTATAATCCAGATATTTTCTTGTATTGTAGCGCTGAAGGTCGCTGCAATGCGGTCGAAAAAGCTGTAGGTTTAAATAAACGAACGTAACAAAACAACACCTCGCAATTACTTTGTTAATGATGCTAATGTCATCGCCGCACCATTTCCTATCATCAAAAAATAAATCGTGAAGAAACTCCCGACTGTACAAGCAAGTCACATCAAGATCACTCTATTTAAATCGAAGTACATCTTCGGAAACGCTTCATTTTTTGCATTTCCACGTTGGGTTGAGAGTGTTGAAGGGTTTGGCTGACGCTGAGGCGACGGCGCGGCGGCGCGGCGTGGCCCAGGGAAAGTGGTCGTACGATTTACGCAACGCAACGCAGCGCGTCGCGATGCAAATAATCGAGCGGGGCGCCTCGAACAATGAAAGCTACGCACCGCTTTGAATGCATATGCCGCGGCGCGTGGGATGCGCTCCGCAGGGTGGCCTCGGGCATGACGTGTCGCGGGCGCAGGGCGAGGACGGTGTCAATTGTGTGCGCCGCGCGTTGTGAAATACAAAGAAAAAGAGGTAATGGGAGCGTGAGCAATATGTCCGTCTGGAGTCGAAGGCGAGCCTTTGCATACTTCGCTCATGGAGGGAGGGGGGAAGCAGTTCTTATCATTTTGAAAAAAAAAAAAAAAAATTAAAATTATTCTTGTTGGTTATACGAAATGTTCATCCGCAAAAGAAATTTGATCAGCCAGTTCTTTCAGATATTCCTTTCCTATCATCGCTGTTTAGTAACCAGGGTGTAAATGACAATTGCCTGCAGAAGAAGATTAAAACATTAAAACTAAAGGAAATGACGAATGGAAGTGTTGATGAGTGAAATGCCCCACAACTTCGCCTACGAGTACTGTTTTAATGAATCCTACGTACTCTCGGGAATATTTTCTTGTTCAATATTCTTGATTTGAACATTTCAAAAAAAAAGGTGGTATCATAAACGGCAGCCCGTGTGAAATAATTGTATCCTTGGCAAGGAGAAATAAATACTTCGCCAGCAGAGAACATCGATAGGTGGAATTGGTGAGAGATTGTTATTTTTGGTAGGTTTTCATGAGGTTCTCTAATTTCCCCTACCTCTTATTCCTCTTTACTTTCCTCTTATTCCTCATTTACCATCAACGTATCATCTTCAGCCTGATCAGCCCAGCTGGTATCATTGTCAACTATTTGCGGAACTATTATCATCCTTCGGCAACTTCTGTATGAAATAGGGTTGAAAAAAAAATGAAAAAGATGTTTAGTTTTTTTAGTCAGAGGATAAATATTTTAATGACAGATAATGATGCCTCTCGCGACAATGTCTTGTAGAAATCTTGTGGGTAACATGTTGTTTTGTATTATTCTGCTCTGTAAACCCAAACGCGAAATAGCAATAATATAAAATTCACAAAAATTGTACTATTCATATGCTTTTCTAACTGAAGAGTAAAAAGAGAAGAAATTAAATCGATGAGACAGTTCACATTTGCAAGGCCGCATATAAATTTATTTCAGAAAGTGTTGGTGAAACAGTACATCTCCGCTGAGGATTTGGCGACGAAAGCGAAAGGTGCCCATCAAGAAGCCTATCTGAACATAAAGTACGTAGTTCGTATCTGCCTACTGGGTAATTTAAATCCGGCGAGAAACGGCTTGTGAACTCACGGAAGCCTTGAGAAGGAACGCGCGATTGAACTATGACATTTCATTCGTAACACTTCTGAGGAATGCAAGATCGAAGCCATTATTCCGCATGCTAATGAAAACGACTGTTGTTCAATACCATATTAAACAAGTTTGTTGATGCGAAAACATCACAAAGTAATATTACATACGTATGATACACTCACATTTAGATTGACTTTAATTCTCTTGCCATCAAAGGAGAGTCGTGGAAAAAGGGGCAAGAAGTCCGTAACCTTGGATTGTAAGTGTAAGTGCCTGTAAATATTGTAAATATGTAGCGTCTAATGTAAGTTTAGTTTGTTAAAATGTAAGTTTAATAAGTGCAATAGGGCGTAAATAATACAAACAAGTAGTGTAAAATGTAAATAGTAGTTTGTAGGGTTAGTATAAGTTGTACAATATCTAGGTTAGCGCCCCACACCCACATAACTGTACGAATAAGATAAATAAATGTCATTACGTTTAATTCCTTCCAATCGTAAAATACTATAGCTAATGAGAGACGAAACAATCGTGATGTTACGGATGTTCGTACTGGAAACAAACTTCATTTTAATCACTGACAATAGTGGATGTTGTATCCTTGTGAGGTATGTTTATAGTTGTAAATTCTACAAAATTATCGTATTTCTAGGAAAGCATCCTGTTGTTCACAATAATATCACTAAGGGTTCTCGGACGCTACTCCTGTTCTTACCTAGTTGAATTGTGTGTATTGACGACAGGAAACATATTCTCCCTGTAATTTAGATGTACGAATCTCTAAAAATGGCACATTGTTCACGAATTGAAGATCGTTCATAATTTCGTGCGTTATTTCAATTAAAGGTATTTATTGGGATGAATTATTAATTTTAAAAATATCAGGGTGCATGTTCAGTACATTAAATAAACCATAGGCTGTCCAATCATAGATTGAAATAGATGTAAACTTGGTAGAAACATGGTCGGGATTGTGTTGCGGAGTGTTCGACGTTGTGTTGCGGAGTGTTCGACGTTGTGTTGCGGAGTGTTCGACGTTGTGTTGCGGAGTGTTCGACGTTGTGTTGCGGAGTGTTCGACGTTGTGTTGCGGAGTGTTCGACGTTGTGTTGCGGAGTGTTCGACGTTGTGTTGCGGAGTGTTCGACGTTGTGTTGCGGAGTGTTCGACGTTGTGTTGCGGAGTGTTCGACGTTGTGTTGCGGAGTGTTCGACGTTGTGTTGCGGAGTGTTCGACGTTGTGTTGCGGAGTGTTCGACGTTGTGTTGCGGAGTGTTCGACGTTGTGTTGCGGGGTGTCCTTTGGACACAAGGTTTGTAAGCGCAGGTCCGATTTTCGTGGAACTCTCTTTATTGTAGAAAATTGCGAAAGTTACGTATTATGTGAGGAAGTATGTGCTAATGAATCGCTAGTGTAATTGCATAAAAATCCTGTAAATACTATTTCCGTGGATGGTTAATTGTAGAAAAAAGCTATTGAGACCACATGTCTCTGCTCTCTTCTACACAACACTGTGTAATGAATGTGTTTCGGCAAAGGTCCGAGATGTGGGCAATTCGCGAATTAGTCAGATAATTCACACATTATCCTGCATTTTGCTTAAAGCGGAATGAATGACGATGACCAGATTGTTTATGGACATTATATTCTAATTCGCGAATTAGCCGAGGGAGATGACTACAGTAAGTTGATCGAGTGTGAGGCGTCTTTGTGTGTTCGCTAGAAATACTTTCATTTATTCTCAAGGTCGTTTTACGTAAAACGAAAAGGAACTTCGATTTGGAAATGAGTAGCAAAGCTTTCAACCGAGAGTTAGTTACAATGTAAATAGTTTACATTTGATACGTGGACTCGAAACTCTTTGCCTCTCTAGCCTTAGACACTTTGTTCTCAGAGTCTAGTTCTTGTTTATCCCATTTGAGCCATTTCTCGTCTGTAAGGTTTACCTACTTTAGCCACCTCGTGTTTGGCAAATTTGCGCATGGTTCAGCTTAAGTCCTAAATGTGTTTCGAAGCTGTTCCTACTTCGTACATTGTCCATTATCTGTTTTGAATAATGCACTAATTAAACGGTTTATCTCAAATTAGCCAAATTCGGGCATTAGCCGGAAGCGATACAACTCTCAAACAAGGTATTTACTATTTCTGGATCATTTAATACTATTGTCCGTGAAACTTGCGTGTTTTTTGTGAAGCATTATCAGCATCATTATTCGGCAGTCCGGATTGTTCGTTGTGCCTGGGAGTATACAGCGGTTGCGTGGAATGCTCGAGAGGAGGAAGAGAAAAGAGAAACGAACGCGCGTCGCGTTGCATTTCCGCCACGCATGAAAAAGAAGCGACAGGAAACAAAACCTGCGCCGCGCTCCCCGTCGCGTTGCTTCCTTTGCGCCGAGATGCCGTGCGGGGCGGGGCGGGGCGAGGCGACGAGGCGGGACGTGGAGCGTTAGTGAAAGCCAGCAACGCACCCGCCAGGTGGGAGGGGGCACAGTGGAAGGCGGAATGGCATGGAACCTTGGTTGTGGTGTCCAGTCCACGATAGGGACGGCCGCACGACTTGCCGCGCGAGCGGACGGCGAAAATCGAAGGGAGGGAATGTGTGAGAAATGCAAACTGGAGGCCGGTAGTCACAGATATGATATAAACTAAATTGCTGGATGTGGAAACGGGGTGGGGAATAAACTGAGGGAGTTCCCTATGAACCGCTTCAGACAATTATGTTGAAACTAGCGGTGCTACGGAAGGGCACAGACTTTCCCGTATTAGTATTCTATTTCCTTCGGTCTCGGCTAGCTATTCGAACTTGCCACATACCCTGCCAGCTTTCCTCTATCGCCGCCCAAATATTTTTTGACAGTTTCTTAATTTTTCGCTTTCGCAGTAGTAATACGTAAATATTATTGTAAGAATATTGAAGACAAGAATATTGTAGACAAGAATATTGTAAAATCTCGTCCTAAATGGCAAATATTCTTTGAAAAATTTGGTGCCGTTTGTAAGAAAATGGCGTTTAAGCGCTAGTAAAAATTCGAAAAATCGAAGCTCTTTTTCATAGAAAATTTTTGAGTTCTCGAAAACCTTAACTTAACGTCATTTGAAGCACTTTAACTCACAATTACAATAGTGTTTACAAATTGCTGGAAATGTGCATATTAACGGTGTGAGAGATCTTTGAAAAAAATTACATTTGTGTAATTTTTGAAAAACAAAAAAATACCCCAAAATGAACTTAAGGTCATTTTAAAGAGTGCAATAACTATCCATTCGAAAAGTTTGAAGAAAAAATGTGGAGCCATCTTTGAGAAATTGGCCTTTTTGGCGTTTCTGCAAATTCGAGATTTTGAGCTATTTTTCACAGAAAACTGTTGAGTTCTCGAGAAACTTTGTGACATTATTTAAAGCACATGCACTCGTAAATATAATGTGAACAAATGGCTGCTAATGTAAATAATAACGACGTGAGAGACAAGTAAAAAATTACGTTTTTGTAATTTTTGAAAAAACAAAAGAATAGAGCAATAAGGCGTTTGTCACATCATAGAGTACATTAGGCACTATTCTTGCCAAAAGTTAAAAAAAATTGAGCCGTTTTTGAGAAAATCTTGGTTTTGTATTTTTTTTTTAAATTTCACATATTGCACCAATATTGCGCGAAAACAACTAAAATATTCAAAATATTGTATATTGACCTTAATAAAAGAACTATTTATGGGGAACAATTTTATTTGAAGGAAAAATCTCTATCTGCAATTTTGTAGTCGGAGCAAGACGCCGAATAAAATTCAAACTTTCGCAATTTTTGAAAATTCAGAGTTATCCGTGAAAGTCGGACCTATGCCATCTTTATAAGTGTATTTTACTCTATTGTTACAAGAAATTTAAAGAAAAAATTTGGAGCCGTTTTAGAGAAAATTGTGAAAATATCCCGGGTGCTTCATGTATAGTACTCCCTAATTTTCAAAAATGTTTTTCAAAAACGCGGCGCATCGAGTCGAGCCTAATCGACTGTGGAATATCCATTTTGGAAAACATTCTACTTGTAGTTTAGGCGGTATGGTATAGTAGGTTCGATCTGGATTGTGTAAAACAAAACAAAACTTCACGCACTTAACTTAAAAATAATTTTCATTTGCGAAGGATATGGTTAACCTACTACCTCCGTGCATTACAATACTTCTTTAATTTAAGAGGCAAAAGATGCGGAACAATTTTCGTGTGCAAGCAATGTCATTTGTATCTATCACTGCCCGCAGCCCTAAACACATCTTCGTAAGAACCATCAAAACAATCTGCAAGGAAAACCAAACAGCGAAGCTTAAGACCAAGAATGTGAAAATTCTCAAGTAATTATCAAAGAAGCTCGTATAATAAGAGTGAAATTGTGATTACAAGATACCATTTAAAGCTTGATGTCTTAGCGTTTGTCACATCTGGAAGGCAAGCTTTTCGCAGATCCAAAGAGAACAATGCAGCTCCCCAACAGAAACCCGCTTTGACTCGGGTTCGTGGGCGCTTCCAACGAACGGGGCCACACCGCATTCCCCATCAGTTACCACCTCCGGAGGCGCGAACTGAGGCAGCACAATGCCATTAGCACCATGCCCCCTCCTGCTTCCTGCAGTGAGCCCACTGCCAACTGTCTGCCCAACAATTCCGCTTCACATGACAGTTAGTGTCTCCATCGCCACTGTATTTTTGTTTCTGCTCTCATTAACCCTCTTCATTCATTTTCCCCTCCTTTTTCTACATCACCGCTCACCTCAAAGTTTCGCATTTGGGGGCCGATCTGTTTCCATAACAGATTCTTAATTGCCGCTGAGAGATTATTATGATGATGATGATGATGATGATGATGATAATAATAATAATAATAATAATAATAATAATAATAATAATAATAATAAATGGACCCAAGGAATTTGGGAGGAGAGCAGATCCTACAACAAAGACGCATCTTTGATTCAATTTGAAGTTAATGCTGCCAATGAACTTATGGAAAATGTGGAAGATGTTCACGAATTCTCGGAAGAGGACCTCTTCTAAGCAATTGAGAATACGGGAAACTGAAAATCCCCCGGGATTGGTAAGATTCAGATTTATTGGATTAAGAAATTAACAGCATTACATTCTCATCCAGCAAAGGCTGTTAATAACATTTTAAAAAACCCAAAGGAACTTCCGGAATGGCTCACACGGCATCACGTATTTGCTATCCAAAGGAGACAGCTCTTTGGCGAAGAACTACAGGCCAATCACTTGTCTGCCAGTACTGTACAAAGTTATAACTACAGCCATAGCTGACAAAATGTACAGACGCCAAGAGACGAACCATCTGATGCCAGCAGAACAAACAGGATGTCGTAAAGGTTCTCATGGCTGTAAGGAAATCTTGCTACTGAATAAAGTCATCTTGAATGATGTAAAGAAACGAACTCGTAATTTTAGCATGGCTTGGATTGACCACCAAAAGGCCTTTGATAGTGTACCACACGATTGAATTTTGAAGACCCTGGAGATCTATCGATTTCATCCTAGACGTATTCAGTTTTGCAAGACTAATATGAAATCGTGGAGTACCAGGTTACTAATACACTGAAAGCTGAAAGGAAGCAGTAGAAACCAGATGTATTCAGATTAATAGGGGGATTTTTCAAGGAGATTAACTATCCCCTCTGCTGTTTTGCATTAGTTTGATCCCACTATGTAGACAATTGTCGCAAGCTGTCTTTGGTTACAAGTTCCATGATGATGAAAGACCAGTATCACATTTGTTTTACATGTATGGACTTAAAGTGTTTGCTAAGAATGAAGCGATTCTCTCCCAAATGCTGTCTGTCGTGAATGACTTTAGCAATGACATCTGCATGAAGTTTGGTTTTGACAAGTATGCAAAATTGAATTTACAAAGAGGCAAACTAACGTCAGAGAGCATTGAAGTTGAAATGCACACTGTGATTCAAGATCTTGAGCCGGGTAAAACTTACAAATATCTGGGCATTGAAGAATGTGAGATCATCTCGAACGACACAACGAAAGAGAGAATTCGCATGGAGTATTACAGAAGAGTGATACTTGTCCTGGAGTCCGCTCTGAACGCCAGGAATAAAATATCTGCAATTGGTAGTTTGGCGGTGCCTGTAGTAGAGTATAGTTTCGGACTAGTGGACTGGACTGAGCAAGAAATTCGAATCGTGGATGGAAAAAACAGAAAACTGCTAACAATGCATCAAGTCGCCCACCCTCGAGCTGATGTTCATAGACTTCGTGTCACGTAAGGAAGGAGGAAGAGGCTTCAGACAAATTGAAGCCTCCTGGCTCAATGCAATAATTGGAATGGGAAAGTATGTAGTCAGTCATTAACATGACCCTCTAATGAAATCGACTCATAGGAAATCGTGATGACACGGTCATGAAATCTTACCGAAGAATGGGAAACAGAGGCATTGTTAGTGTAGCAAGAAGCATTGCAAAGAAAACTGTGTAAGACACGCTGAATAATACAGACACTGAACTTCTGATGCTACAAAACATGAAATGTGAGATATAAAATGTTAAAGAGATCGTGCCGAGACAGACCAGTCCATGGACAATGTCTAAAAAGAATGGAAAGGGGTAGACCAATGAAGATCAATCATTTATGTGGCTTAAAAGCTGAAGAATAAAGCCAGAATCGGAAACAGTTCTAATAGCTGCTTAAGATGAGGCGTTGAGAACACGACATTATGATCAAGCTGTTCTCAAAATTTCCCAAGATGATAAATGCCGCATTTGCCAAGAACAAGTAGAAATCATTGATCATATCGTGTGACCTTGTCGAATTCAAGCAAAGACCGAATACCTGAAAAGACTTGCCAGAGTGTGTAGCTACCTCCACTGGCAGATCTGTACCGCACTCGAAGTTCCAAACACAAGCCCCAAGTGGTACGAACACTCACCAAAACCGGTGACATCTGTTGAACTCTTTACAATATTGTACGACCAACAAATTCAAACGGATCGCACGATTGCAGCAAACAAACTGGATATTGTAATCCGAGATTTGGAGAAAAAATTGTCTACTTGTAGATGTTGCTCTACCTTGCGATCAAAACGTTGTTACCAAGGTGTCAGAGAAAAGTCTTAAATACAAGAGTTTTGAAATCGAGATTAGCCGAATGCGGGGAGTCGTACCGATAGTTATCGGAGCTCTGGGATTTGTTCCGCAAAATTTGTGTAAGAACTTGGTGAAACTTCCAGGTAATTCATAGGACTGGGAAATGCAAGAAATAGCATTATTTGGAACTGCTCACATTTTGCGCAAAGTATCGCAGAGGCACCGACAGTCCCTAGATCTGCTCCTTAGGTAGCTGGTTGCAACCTGGAGTAGATTTTATATTCTGCTGACACATAACATCTTTAGTCGTGATATAGAGGAATAATAATAATAATTAACAATAATGTATTAAAGCAATGTTGACAGTTATGTTATAGAGTGGTGGACAGAGAGTGGTCGACGGTGGTAAAAGATGAATGGAGATGCTTAGGGAGCAGATTTTAATGGACATTTCTTTTTTCTTTTCACTGTAAGAATAATGCTTTTTAGTATAGGAATTAATTTTATGTTATTACAAATAGAAATGGCCCTTTTTTGGCATTTTTAGCCTATTTCGACTCATAAGCGATTTTTTAACTTTTCACGTCATTTTTAATGCATTTTTTTGCTGATTTAATCATTTCATTTCAATGGTGCCTGCTTCAAGTATTTACATTTCCGCATTTTCAGAAACGCTCAAACGCCATTTTCTCATAAATGGCTCCAATTTTTTCTTCAAACTTTTGGAAACGGATAGTGTTAATTGCACTCTTTAAAATGACGTAAAGTTTATTTTGAGGTATTTTTACGTTGTTTTTTTTCTCAAAAATTAAACAAATGTAATTTTTTTGAAAGATCTCTCACATCTTGAATATACACATTACCGGCAATTTGTATAAACATATTTGTGAATGTAAGTGCTTCAAATGATTTTAAATGAAGGTTTTTGAAACTCAAATTTTTTTTGTGAAAAAGAGCTTGAAATTTTGCATTTTTAGGTTCGCTTGAATGCCATTTTCTTAAAAATTGCTACTAATATTTAAAAGAAAATTATCATTTAGAACGAGGTTTTTGTGTTCTTTAATATTCTAAAATTAATATTTCTGTTCTACCATTAGGGAACCGAAAAAGTAAGAAAATGTCAAAATATGTACTTTGGGCAGTGATAGATGACTGTTGTTTTTTCTCAATGAAATATATTTTTGAAAATTACATCTTCAAATAAGATGATGCATAATTTTTGAAAATGCGAGTAGTTTTTCTATAATTTCGTGACAAACATAATAGCCCGCTGGAAATTTACTGCGCTTCAAACAGACGGATGCGTCATAAAATAGAATTTGCAATTTTGTATATTATTTCTTTGGTCGTGTCTTACATTAGATCTTTTGTTAAACATTTTCACATTATCTTTTAGAAATTATTTATTTTGAAATATTTGAAATAAAAATTGCTATCTCTTTAAAGGAATTTTTCGCGAATTTCTGTGAATTACGTGTCATTTTTGTGACATGATATAGCTGTATCAAAAGGAGTTATAATTGTCAAATTCATGTTCATATTTTCATGAAAATATTTGGTTTTCGCACCAAATGCTGAACCATTTGTAATGAGAAAAGTATTTGTTGAATGGTTTTAGAATACTCTTCTCTAATCATGGCCCTATGTAATGCATTTCTATATTGTACAGGGTATCAGTCTTCTTTTTCCAATAGGTTTACAAAACTTTTGTACTCTATTTTTGTGCATTTGTAGAATTCACATAGTTCTGACAACACTGCGATGGAAACAGTGGGTTGTTCGCTTCTTGGTTGAATTGGTCGTTTTGAATTAATAGCGAAGATGTTAGTAGCGCAGAAAGTGCAAATTTCAATCCTACGTTGCTGTTTCCAATAATACGGGAAAGTATGTGCTGTTGTAGCATCACTAGTTTCTTCTTAATTTAGCAACTGAATTTATCCACTTTTCGTTAACAGGGCCCGATAATGATTTTGTTTTTCAAAACCAACTTTTTCTTTTCAAAACCTTTTCAAACTTTTTCAAAACCAAACCTAGGAAGTTGGAACAGTTGTTGAAGGCGAGTTGGCAGAAAAAAATTAACGTTTTAGCAGGCTTTCTGTTGTACTGCTTGCTGGGGGCATCTATAACGGTTTAATGTCTGTTTGAAGACATTTATTATGAAATGAATAATGACGGATTTGTTTGGTTGTAAGTCTTAATTGAAAAGAAAATGAACATTTAAGATTGATTGATAAGATTGATTGAATATACATGGGAACACGGCGAAAAATAATTGTATATGTTCCAAACAGAAGCAGTAGTATTCCATAAAGAACGCCTTTATAGGAACATCCATTCAAAACTACGACAATAAAAACTGAAAAAACTGGCGTTTTTTGGCAAGAATTGATAAGCAAACACGTGCCCATTGTTGCCAGCGCACATTGACTGAGATATTTTGTTATGGACAGAAATTGCGGTATGATATCACATAATCGTTACAGAAGGCGAGAAAGTATGTGTTATTTAGCACTTCGAGTTTCCATACTAATATTGACCATGCGTAGTTATTATTTCGTTGGCATTAAATCTTTCGTACTTGTGATGAAGAGGTGGAACTTTTGCAAAAATATCTTTGTCCGTGTTTGGGGTTTGATCAGCTGTCCTATTGGTCAGCGGTCTGCCTCTGTCTCTGGAGAAGCGACCACCACCGCCGAGACGGTGACGTTAGCGTGGGGCAGTTGACGTATCGGAGCAGTGCGTGGGCTCGCGGCGGCGGTGATGCCCGACGCGCGCCGTCGTCGCTGTCGTATCTCGGGCCCGCCGCCGCTGCGCCACGCCGCGCCGCGCCGCTCCGCCCCGCGTCCGCCCCACGCGCCCTGCGCCTCCATTGGCAAGGCCGCGGCTATTTCCAGACAAGGTCGAGTCGGTTTCCGTCGCGCCGAGGCGGCGGTGGCGACGGCGGCGGCGGCGGCGGGGCCATCCTTCCTCGGTGGGGCGCGCTCGCGCTCACTTCCCGCCCTCCCGCCTGCCGCCAGTCCGTCTCGCCCGCCGCCGCCGCACCGCACCGCGCCGCGCCGCGCCGCGCTGCGCCGCCTCCGCCGGGGAGCGTTGGCCTGCCGCGGCCCCGCGGACGCCCCGTTAGCGGCGCAGCGGTGGCGGCCGCGGTTGCGACGCCTCGGAGGGCCGCGGCAACGGCTTCGCTCCCCGCGTGTGCGAATGCGCCAAGTCCTAAGGCCAACGGAGAGGGATTCGGTAAATGCCCGTGGCTCGGGGACGCGATATTTTGAGAAGAAAGAAAGAAAAAAAAAGGTCTAACTTAGTTCCGTACTTGCGGGCAAGCGATCTTTCTGCCGAGATCATACGGAGAGACGAGATGACGGCTACGCAATGAAAACTTAATAAAATATCTTTTCATATTTACGTTGTATGAGTTCGGTTTAAACCGAAGTGTACTATGTTATTCTTGCTATTCTGTGTTAGTAAAATTTGTTCAGCTTTCTCTGAATTTTGAATTTTAATTCATATGACCAAATTAATGATTTAACTTCTTTGCTTACCAAATTATAATATGATTAACTTCAATTATATTACGACCATATGAAATTAATAGAAATTAAGCTCAAGTACCCTGCGTTGACAAGGTTTTTTTTGTTAATCGCTATAATTTAGTGGCAGGAAAAATCGATGTTTTTTTTAATTAATATAGTAATCCTTCAACATCTGCGAATTCGCTGTTCGCGAGTTCCGAACATTCGCGATTAGAGATTCTACCTGTTTTATCACCCGCGAGTACGTCTTTTGGTCGTACTACATAATTTTTTTGAAAGCGAGCACGTATCATTTCCTTTGTGAGTGTTATCTGGAAAACGAATTCGGCAGACGTCGGAGCTCAAAGTATTGCTTTCTGCAAAAATTTCAAAGATAAAATGTCAATTCGCATTTATAGAATTACACAATTGTAAAATAATTAAGTTGCGTAAAATTAGGGATAAGGGTTTTGGCAAAATGAAGAGAAAAGCCATTCAGGATCTGTGCAACTCTCATTATAATGAGCTCATTGTAGAGGAGCTTCGGAAATCATCAGTGAAGGAAAACCTCGACGGTAATGATGAAGTAACGGAAGCGAAACTGCGTCCTGGTGCAACTTCCATGTCAAAACTGTTAATGGCGTTCTAAAATCAACAAGCTCTGGTGGAACTGGCATTCGAATGTAATCCGAACATGGAAATAACTTCGAAATTTAAAAGAGAATAGCAGCAACAAATCTTCCATGTTTGGATATTAGAACAACGAGGGTGGTGAAACAAGAAATTAACAAATCGTAAAGTGCTGTTTTTCTAACTGTGCCCCCTCAAGACCCTATGGCCAGGATGGTATATCACACGGTATTTCGCGTCTTTCTCACTCGTGTCGCTAGAAGTTGCATGATCGCAAGCACTGCTTGATACAGTCGCGAAAATTTTACATTATGGAAGCATAGAAACACTCCAGAAACATTTAAATTGTTTATCATTTACAAAAGAAATGAGTATATTTGTTCAGAAAGAAAAATTAAGCGAGAAATAAAAAAGCACCCAATTTACACAATTCGACTCCTTTTTTATTTTTCGCTTAATTTTTCTGTCTGAGCAAATACATTCAGTTTCTTTTGTAAATAATAAACACTTTAATTGTTTCTGGAGTATTTCTATGATTCCATAATGCAAGTTTTGCGTATAAATCATTTTTTCAAAGCAACTTTTGAGTGCTTATTGCGGCTCAACCGTTCGGAATATCCACGTAGTTTATCAGACAAAATATGCTTAGAATTGTCTTAAGAGCTTATTTTCGAAGTTTCGACGTTTCCTCCCCGGACACTCTGTATATACAATTGCCCTTCCCGCCCTTCCCTGACCTTCGACCGCCCCCATCCTCCCCGGCTTGTCGCATCCCCCACCTTCCCCGTCGCACCCACCCAGATCTCCCGGGGCATGTTAATTGCGGACCAGAAGGACAACCCACATGTAAATTACTGACCGACCCAGAGAATGGCATACGTAAAATTAAAGACTGAATACCTATTTTTCCAGGTAAAAGTGAAAGGTGACTAATGAGTGTGTGACCAGGTAGTGAGAGCCGCAGGGGCGGCTGGCCCCGGGCTGCACTTTTAGGGGGCGAGAACATTTCACAATAAATAATAATAATAATAAATAATAATAATAAATAATAATAATAAATAATAATTAATAATAAATAATAATAATAATAATAATAATAATAATAATATCTTGTAAAAATTTGAACCATTTCATATTTCTGTCGCACCTGCGATTCTGATCGATTGAAGTGAGCACGGAATCGTTCATTACCTATTTTGTGACTTCTTTAAATTAATGTATTATAGCCAGAGGCGTATCTAGGTATTCAGGCACCCATGGCAAGCATCAAATTTGCGCCCCTGTCAGGATAGCACAAATTAGGGTTATTGTTATTTGTTTTAGCGGGTATACTAGAATAGCGCCCTTTGTGAGTGGCGCCCATGGCACGTGCCATGTCTGCCATACCGTAGATACGCCTCTGATTACAGCGACATATTACTCATTGTAGCGACTGTCAACACAGACCGTACTGACTTGTAGGTATTCCCCGTATTTTATGTTGTGCTTGGATTGTTTATGACTAATATTCAGCGAGAATTACTCCTATCATATAAAGAACAGTGTTCAATTTTGTATAATAGACTATTACCCACCTCTGGATGAATCTCCGTCTGGCAAGTGAAGGGAAAGGCACTAGAAAATGCAGGACAGACGCGCGGCGGCGGCGGCGGTCCCCTTAATGCGCCTACCTGCATTTCGTTTTCCTGCAATTACATACCGAATTAGAAAGTAAGTTTCACGAGATAAGATGAAGGATTATTGGATCGCAATTTACAGGCGGCCCTGCACTTCTCCGCCCGAATCTCCCTGTGCATCACCTACCCCGCTAGCCCGCTCTGGCATGTGCGCTAACGATCATCGTTGCTTTGGGTATCTGTCATCAGATGCCTTGCTGAACACTTTCGGTAACAGACCACTAACAAATGGACCTTAAATTACTCAAAACTTAATTATTACGTTAAAGAAATGAATCAAAAATACATTTATTAGAAAATGTTACGGAGTTTTAAGAAATGTTTTCATTTACAAAGGTAAATTTTCTCACCGTTTATGTAATATTCTCAGAAATCAAGGATGCCCACTTAAATTTTGCTTTTTAAGGGGTAGGAAAGGGAGATATCGGTGTACTTTATTGAAATGACGTACAGACAGTAACTTTTGTAACATTTCATTAAGATCAGTATAAAAGTGTGGATTTGAAGGATAAACAAACTTATTTATAAAGAGAAAATAATAATTTGAAGAAAAAAAAGTTATGCCCGACAAAAATTTATACTTTTTCAATGAAAACCAGCATCAAAATCTGTTTATTTTTTACTGATTCGTTATAAGCTTGTTACTCCCTTCCATACGGAGCTCGATAGACACTGCATAACTTACCTGGCTTGAAGGATCGTGGTTACGAGGGAAATATTAAAACAGTTGAATGATGCTACATGTTCGCATAAGGAGGAAATTGTGAAAGGGAAATATGAAAAGAGAAACCGAATCAAGTTAGCATTTAGTTAATTATAATGCCTTTTATATATATATATATATATATATATATATATGTTAAATATAATGCCTTATATACATAAGTCATTCCTCATCAATAAAATTAGGTGGCAAATAAAATTATGTATGTACCACGGGTGTTAACTGCTTCTAATGATCTCGAGCAACAAAGAGCCTTCGGGGATGTTGTCACCACTCGATAATTATTACCCTTATAACGCCTTTAGTTCATAAATAATTAGTCATTCCAGAGATTTTCCCAGACAGATAAAAAATCATAAAAACAATCGAATTGGTTTTTAATTTAAATAAGGATACGAGATTATGTAAAGGCAGTTAATTTGAAAATCGAAGACAGTCCAATTTTATTTAAAGAGACAACCAACTTTATAAATTAAAATTTAGAATGGAATATGGAAGCAGGTAGGACAAAATACTGAGAAAATAGCCTCACGGAACGGTAATATATTTTATTATCAAACAAGATATATAATTTTCATTTTTGATACTGTATGGTGACAGCAACGAATAAATAATTGTATTTGAAATTGGAAATGATTTTGGATAATTTCAGTCAGAACACATTTTCTTTCTCTAAGCAGAGCTCAAAATAAATTGTTTTAATTAAAAGTAACGTTATAAACATTTGCCTCTGCTAATATCGACGTTGCAATGAAGACCAGTCTGTCATTTTCTTGTAATCAGCAACTGTCAAATTGTGGTATTTACTGGAATTATTGTGATATTACCTACGCTTTCTGATTTTGTTTAGTGTGCGGAAAACGGAGAACACGTTGTAATAAGAATTCATTGGAATGAAGATAATGTAGTGAAGCCACGTCGCCAGTGTGTAATTTTGACGATCTAGGAGGAAAAAAATTATAACTCCCTTTGAAATGAATTTCTCGTAGTTTTTAGAGGTCTGTTGTGTAAATAATGTCCAAATAAACAAATCTTCTCGTAAAACTTAAATTTTTACAAAATATTTAGGAAATTTGAATACTTGTTAGCCCTCATGACAATATACGTTTTTCAAACGTTGCATTTTTTAAACTCTATTGGACATAATATTTGAATTTTACAAAACACACTATGCAAGAAAAATAAAATGAAAGTATACAAAAATAAAAAGCTGAAAATGAAAAAATAAAAACAAAAATAAAGTGAGAGGAATGTACAACAAATATTTACAAATTAATTTGAAACACTTCTCGTGTATTCTTCTGATGGTGATTCTTCTAAATATGCCGTCTCTTTTATTTTTTTCCCTTATTCCTTGATTCTAATAACACGAAAAGTTCAAGTTTCACTTTTTTGGGTACAGTTGTAGTTTTGGTGCATATGCTCGACTTGAATGGATCTGAGCTAATTAGCAGCCGGTGTAGCAAATTCATATTCGCGTTTGCTCTTGACGTTTTTCTAGTTCTTTTTCGCCACTTTCGCTTTATTTTCTTCTCCTCACACTTGCCATGTTCGTATTTCTGAACGATAAGAAATGTGCAAAATGCACTCAAAATTTGGCGTATGTGTACATACTAGCGGGTTGAAATATTGATATCCATCATCAAAGCAAGTGACAATTATTGGCACATTGGCATAAAAAATGATTCAAATTTGGCGCCGTGGCGGGAGATTGGTTTTTAATAACAATCTTCGGCTTTTATTAACAGCTCAGAATTTGCATTTTAAACGTACCGCGTCGGACTTATAAATAATCCACTCCAAAACCGCGTGCTGGCTGCGAAAAGAGCGGGTATATAAAACTTCCTTGTCTTCTTTGCTTTTCGAAGCCTTGCATTTGATCTGGTGGGCTACCTATTAGTTCATCTCCCTTCGCCAGGGGGCAGCTCCTAGCGAGTTCCGCCGCCAAGCACTCTGGTACAGAGAAGATTATTTAGACACACTAGATCTTTGTTTTTAACCTATGTCGCCAAATTCAAACGCCGAAACAGGCAATTCACAATAGTTGCTCCGCCCAAGGAAAGGGCTTCAATGAGCGTGCATTCAAGTTCCATGAGAACAGGTTAAGCTCTCAAAGTTGGTACTAGTGCCGCCCCTCCACTGGTATTTTCAAAGAATAACCGCTTTAAGTGGGAACCGAGCAAAGTCATCAGTGAAAGCTTGGTGCAATACAAATTAGGAAAGGGCGATTGATTTCACTTGAGAAGGAGGTAAAAAGGTGAACGATTTATTCATTGATTGCTTATTTCCTCATATTATCTTCTAATAAGAGGGGTACATTGTGTCTTTCCAGAGATCGAGCGAGCGTTGTCCAGAACGTTCGTTTCGCCATAACCCAATTCATAGCTCTCCCACTCTCAACCTGAATCTAAATATGAAGCTATATTTTCTGCGTTAACAACAATGATGCAGGCTTTTGAAGATGGATCTTCGAGCATTGTTAATTGTAGTTCTTCCTATTGGAAGAGGCTTCACAGAGCTCCTTATCTATAGCTGCCACATATCTTTTAGTCATACTTCCGTAGTTTGGATTTCAATAGCTATGGATACATTTTCTGAGTTAGTGTCTACAAAAGGTTTCAAATTGTATGATTTTAGCTTTAATTCCCACAGTACCTGAAGGACGCATTAGGTCTTCTAGCTCCATTAAGTTTTACATTTATTTGTGATGGACCTGGGACGGCCTCTGACATTTAATCAAGGAGGGTAAGAGTTTCTTGTAGCCAGGACGAATCTTTAAGAACGACTCTTTACTTCTTACGGAGTTTTGCAATCCGGTTTCAACTTTTTGACAAATACATCTGACGTAAGATATAATTTTGTCCAAAAATGCTTTTTGATGTTGTAAAATTCCTAATTCACGTAAAACATTTAATACAGATTCAGATCTCTTATCAATTGAATTGTTTACTCATATATCAAATAACAACCTGCGGGTAACTTGACCCTTTCTGTAAAAATGTATATATAATTCAGTTAAGCAGGTATAAGCAGCTAGTCTTTTCACGATTAAGAACCCAAAAGTACTAGTTTTAAAATGTATATGGCCCGAAAGGTGTATATTGGTGTATAACACACTAAAACTAATTGAATTTAGAGAACGTGTAATACATTCAATATAAATCGCTTATCTTTTCCATAATTGTAAAAGCATGTACATTATTAATAGTAAACCCACAAATCACAGAATGAGACGAGTAGTGTATTCCTACCAAGGGAACTTTATGGACTGAAAAGGGCCATTCGAAGCTGAGCGCTGGCGGAGCGGCGATGGACGTCTTTGGACATGGGGTCCTTGTGACCTTTAAGAGAAAACTAACAACGTTTCCACATAGTTCAGACATACTACTACACAGAAATATAACAATTTTACTATTTCAATTCAGTCGAAAATTGAATTTTTTCCAGCTAATTGGCCAAAATTACACACTGAGCGTCGCATCGTATTTTGAGATCGACACTAGTGAAACCGATTTAGTTTCGTATGCCGCTCTTTATCTTCCATAATTGATTCAAAGTTGTTCTAGTACTCAGTGATTTATTTCCAGGAATACAAATCGGATTCTCTCCACTTACGCTGTCTCTACCAGGTACTTATTACAAGAACATACTTCTAGTGTTTCGTTGATCACTTATGCTCTTTTTTTAGCGCATTTACAAACACATATTATGCTTGCTTAAATAGTAAAAAATGAAATTATAACCATCCACATTTTTTGATTTCCTTTTGTAACAACACCTGTAGTACGTGACTACACACTTCATAGCTGATTAGATAAGCCAATTTCCAGTCCGAACTTTTATTCTTTTACGTACTTTTAGAGATGAGCATTGTTGGTGTTTCTGTCATTAGAAGAGTTACGTAGTCACGAGTGAAGCCATGGGTAACGTCATGAAATGTGTTATGATGATTGTTGGAGAGGGAGATTACACCGGTTGCGGTCTTAGTGGAAGTAGAATATCAGTGGGCCGTGCCTCAAAGTACCATCAAAATAATGACATTGACTCCAAAAGTTTACTTACGAGCTTAGGTACATCAAGACAAGTGTAGTTTCACACTCGCAAACCAAACATACCGAAGTATAGGGAAATTTATCTAAGGCTAAAGTGGATAATTTTTGCTCCTTAATGCTGTAAATAACTTCTCCATTACGATATGTTGTCAGAATCCTTGTTTTGTTAGTCCTTTTTACTTTCTCGTTATCGCTTACGCAGTAGAGGGAAAGTTATGTAATGCTACGAGAAAAAAAGGCGAATTTCCGTCTGAAAAACTCTTTATTACATGGCCCTAATAACGAAAAGTTGTATAAATCCAGTTGCTAAATTTAGAAAAAGTCCTGTAACACGTGGTGTAGCCAGAATCCATGTTGTGTTGGTCCTTGATACTGAAAAAATCGAAAACCGTCAGTCAGTTTCTTTGTCCATCCCTCTGTCTGTCCGTCTGTAAACAATGCTAGCGATTAGACCGTTCAACCGATTTTCTCCAAAATTGATATTCCCCAAATGATGTATGAAGCCCCTGGGACATTTTCAAAAAAATGACTCTTACGTTTTTTTAAAATTTTGTTGTTGGATAGTGTGAAGGACATTTAAGAGAATGGTGCAGATCTCTTCTAGGTTAAAAACCCTAATTTTTCGAAAATTGCAAAAATTCAAAATTTTTTCGTCGTCTTCCTACTAAAATATTAAAGATTGATTTTTTCCTTAATGAAATGTGTTCTTGAAAGATGGATTTTGAAATAAGGTCATGTACAATTTTTCGAAAATTTGAGTACTTTTCGCATAATTTTGCGTGAAACGCGTGTAAGCAATTTTAATTTTGTTTAAACTTTTTTTTCCTGAAAAATAGCACAATAGTTTTTTTTATTAAATTTTGACATCGGATAGCATGTAGGACTCTTAAGAGAATGGTGAAGGTCTCATGTTCGATGACAATTCTGAATTTTGAAAATTGCAAAAATTCAAAATTTTTTCGGCATCTTTCTAAGGGCTTTTTGTTGCCAAGAATCATTAGAAGCAGTTAACGCCCATGGTATATATTTTATTTTGTACCGAAATTTAATGATTGTGATTTACTTATTTACCAATTAACTAGATGTTAACTTGACTCGGTTTATCTTTTCGTAATTTTCTCCCATAATTCCTTTTCATAATTTTCTCCGTGAGAGAACATTTAGCATCATCCAACTGTTTTCATAATTCCCTCGAAACCACGATCCTCTCGATTCTCGTAAGTTATGCAATGTTTATCGAACTCCATATCGATGCCAGTAACATATCAGTAAAAAATAAAATAATCTTTATCGTTTTTCAAAAACCAGTTGGGGGGGGCGACTACTACCATAATAAAATAGATTGAGAATAGATATTTACGTACTTAACGCTGAAACTGAAACTTTGGCTTTCGAATGAAAATGTCTCAGGACAAATTCACGATGGAAGCAGTGTGATGTACTTCACAATCAATAATCCAAAGACGTTTTGTAAGAAATTGCTGACATTATTTTTGGTTCGAATACTCGGAAACCTTGAAGTGTGTAGTCTTGGAACATTCACAACATGCAAGATGATAGAATCGTGTAGATGCTACTTTATCGTACGCTTACCGGAAAGCAAAACTTTCCAAGCAATGAACGGTGAACAATATCTCTGCGTGAGTGCTAAAAAATATTGTAGACAACAAAATCTTCGGAAAACTTGGTCTAATAACCTTGGCCTTCCTCTCTATTTTGTTGTCTCTTGAAGTCACCAGAAGTAAGAAGAAGCCTTTCCATATCCCAAGGCAGGGGCGTATCTACGATACGGCAGACATGGCACGTGCCATGGGCGCCACTCACAAAGGGGCACTATTTTGAATATATGCGCCAAAGCAAATAACAAAAACTTAATTTTAAGTGTCGTGACAGGGACGCTAATTCTATGTTTGCCGTGGGCGCCTGGATACCTTGATACGCGTCTGTCCCAAGGCAACTCAATAGCGATCGAGGCTCGTGCTCCAGGAGCAGCTGCACAGACGTGCGATTTAGTTTCAGTACGAATACTCGAATGTCTTCCTGCATAGCACTTGACGCCGTGAGAAGCAAACTTACTCTCATGGTGAGCGGCTGTTCTTCCCCTTCCTTAACTGGTTCTCGTGGGTAATGTATTTCCTTAAATACAGTAAGGGAAGTTTTCCGTGAAAAAATTGGAACTTTTCGACGGTTAGGTATATTAAATGGAAATATTGTTTAGGATTACGGTACAGAATTGCATTTTTTAAAAATAAATTCGGATAACATTAGCAGTGGCGGTAACTGGGATAGCATGTTTATAAGAGACTTGCTGTCTTCGATATGCCATGATTTTACTTCAAGTAGAAGAGAATGTGGAGTTGCTCATATTTTGTCTTCGCGGGATCTGCGATCCTGTAAAAATAACGAAAGTGGACCAATTATGGCAGACGAACCATTTGGGAGGATTAACGCAAAAATTCGCCCATGTCTGCACACTTACTTGTGTTACATACTCAAAAGAATAGCGGAATGAATCGGTGATTCACTTTGAGGCCCCCTCAAAACGCCCGGAGATGATGAGACACATATAAGAGAAGAGGCAACATGTGGTATTACTGCGATTATCTGTACAGATTAGCTACTAAATCAGGTAAGGCGGGCGGATTTTTCTGTAGCCTTAAGCTGCTTGCGCGCGGACCGCGGTGGAGGCTCGGAAGCGGAGCTGACAGGGAGGGGATGGGGGAGACGTTGCGCCACGCTTCTGGGCGCTGTTTCGTAAGCGCGAAGGAGGGCGGGAGCGAGGACGGGAGGAACGGGTGCGGCAGCGGGCGAGGACGAAGGGTGAGGGCTCACGTGAGAGGCAGCGTTCGTAAGGACGATGTCCCTGGCGCCAGCTCGGGCGGTGAGGGCCGCCGGCAGGGCAAGGGAGAGGGAGGGCTGCAGAGGACATGGGAGGGCAACGGCGGCATCGTGGATCGGTGGGAGATGACATTCAAGGGGGGCTCTTTGCGCGCTCTTCATTCATGCGCCGTGACCTGGGCGCCTCTGCCTCCGCCGCCGCCGCCGCCGCCGCCGCCGCCGCCGCCGCGAGCGCGGAGTCAATGGCCTCCGCGCGGTGAAGGCCGTCCACCATTCAGGTAACCCCGTCCCGTCCCGTCCTGCCGGTCGGCCGGCCCAACCGGCCACTCCCCGCTGTCCCCCGCGGCCGCCGTCGATGGGGGTCCTCCTCAGGGTGTACCGCTGGCATTGGTCTGCATTCTGGGGGCCCGGATGTTGCGAACAGGTAGCCAAACTGCAGATTAGGTGGGTTGCGTCGTTCTACCTGCTGTTTTCAGCCTTGACAATGGTTTCAAAGAGGCTGGTGGTGTTGGTATCGTGTTTGTATTTTCCAAACGCATACTGTCCCTATTGTATTTGGAGACCCGAACAAGAACGTACCTGAATAATCATGGTATGCAGATTCCAGTGTGCTTCGACCACTCAATTGTACTCTTTAAGAAAAGAAGAGAAAAAAATCTAGAATCAAAAAGTTGCTTAACGCGTTGCGTTTTCGAAGTATCTCGAGGCAAGTAAAATTAAATATTTCTCTCACGAAACAACGCTCATAATTTTAATATTTTCAATTGTAATGTATCTTGGAAACAGTGTTCTGTGATTTATGAAAGTTAAATTTTATTTCTTTTTTATATTTTTTCAAATTTCTCGGATATATTCCCACGTTTAAAGTCCATTAACTTCATATAGTAGAATAAAATTATATTGATTTTTGGAAACTACGTGCAGTTCACAACTTTGGCATTTTGTTACACTTAGGATCGCAATGATATATTGCTCCGAGACTGTGTAGAACGACTCCGCTCAGGCTGCTGGGAGAGCGGGTTCGCGTAAGTGACGCAAGACTTCGGTAGATCAACATTTTCGGAAGTCTAGTGAGAACGCCGGTCTTAGAACGTCGTGTCGCAGTTCGTGCGCGGGGGGCGGGTGTTGGCTGATAGGAAGAAATTGGTGGAGGACCGGGGCAACCAAAAGGCGGCTTTACACGATCATTCTTCAACTCTCGCTGGGCAGCGAGCCACTCAGGTACACGTTTCAGAACGCACGTCTAAGGGGAAGATCCAGTTCGCGCGCAAGAGCGTGGGTTGCTTTTACACGTGCATACACGTGGAGTCTTGTTGTGTAGAAGTAGTGACAAGCTAGGCGGCTATGTCGGAAACTCATTGCTAGAGCCGGGATATGGTGAGGAAGTTATTTCCTTTTACAGAGTTCCTAGCTTATGGAGATTAAGGACGTCAGTGTGTATAAACTAAAATTTAAAATATGTGGGATACGGAAATTAATAAATTTGTGCCAAAGAGTTTTCTCCGAAGTAGATCGGTATTTTGTGTGTTAAAAAAAACTCGAAGTATGCATGGGGCTTTCCGCAAGTAATTGAGAAAGATGAAAGAAAGAGAATGGTGTCGCGGCGGATATATGCTAGGATATATACACCTAATTTATGATTTTACTTCGATTCATTTAATAATGGCGTTTGGTACTTTTCTTCTCGATAACTTTTCATCAAAATATGCGTTTTGTCGTTCAGTTTACTTCCTCTTCGTACAAAGCAGTGGTATAAATACCACACAATACAATAATTTTACGTTTACCATGATCGTGTCAACATTTCTGATTTAACAAATAGTAAAAGTACTAATTAAGTAATTGCGGTTCACTGAAATACAGGATATTATACACACGGTCATCCAACTAGAGCATGCAACACTATCAGCACGGAGTAGCAGCAGCGAGGACTGTGGAACCGACGTGCGGGACCGTCGGATCTCTTAAATTCCATGCGTCGCACAAGAAAGCGCTCTAGAACGCTGCAGGGATCTTCATGGACGATTTTATTCGAATCGTTCTTGAGCGCGAGCCGAGTGCTGTGTAGGAGTGTGGCAGTAATATACTCCTATTTTCTTAACTGTGCCCCTGACAGGAATCAGCTGTTGACGATTTCATCCAATCGGGAGCTTGAACGTCTCTGTAGTGACGTCACAATAGCGAAATACAAGCCCCTGATTGGATGGCAGCGAAACAGCTGATTCCTGTCAGGGGCAAAGTAAGAAAATCGCAATACAAGAACCACGCTTCTGCGCACCTCGGTCCTGCCCGCGCACTTGCGCGCGCTCTAGCTCGTGGTCAGGAACGTCCACTTCAGACGCGCGGCTAAAAATGCTCGTGTAAAGCGCCCTATACCCTCCCTCGTCTAACACGAAGCGCCCTGGCTACTCACGGGGGCTCCGCGTTGCGCCGCCCCTTGTGTCGCTGGGCCCCTGGCCGCAGCCCGCGACGCACGGCAGCGCGCGCAGCTGCCTACTCTCAAGCCCCGCCCCGCGCGCCGCGCCGTCGCCGATCCCTCTTTCTTTCATCGTGTGCTCTTATCAGGTTCTATTCTGAAATATGTGCGCAGCCTAAAGCAAGGCAGGAGTAACTACATTCGTGTGCCCCCTTGTCCATTAAACGTTTGTATTTTCATACGGCTTGTTACTAAGTAAATAAATAAAACACTACAGGGAGAATTAAATTATGATTTAATGAACAATCAATACATTTCATTTTGTGTTTACCAATTTACACGGTTGCCATATCCCTTCGAAAGCTTTTCCCCCAAATGTCACATAACAACTCCCCAAATGTTGGGTTGTGAGGAAAAATCGGGGATTCAACATATTTACGAAAATAAAAGTATTTTATTTCTGAACTACAGTGCTCCTTTCAAAATTTTCAGGGTATCTCATTCTCCCTTTTTGTTTGTTCTTGTCTTTCTTCCCTTCTTTTCCACTTCGTTTCATTACCGTGGTATTTTCTTTTCCATTTTTCGTCTGTGCCTTTTCCTTTACTTCAGTTAATGGAGATATTGCTTGATATTTTTAGTCGCTAGAGGTTGCCTCATACTTTTACGTCAAACCATCGCGGTTGCGTCGTTCTCGGTGCGGAATCTCCTCAAACATCGAGCTCTTGACGGAATTTGCAATTCTTGCTCTGACATATTGACATTAAAATAACTTGCGTTTTTAAACAATGTGTTTGACAGTGTGGTGTAGAGACAACCCCACTTTAGAAAAATTCATAACTACACCTTGTGCTTGTTCATTGAGTAAATTTCTCAATTCAAATTCTCAATACTGGAAAGGGTACAAGATGTATTTTTTTCTGAAAGGGTTCAAGATGAATTTTTCCTATTTTTCATTGGCGTTTCCAAAATGGCCAAATGGCTGTCGACTCATATGTATGTTACCCATACAGACGAAAAACAAATGCACAAGTATTAGAACAGATCTTTTTCGATTGTTATGTGCCAGTTTAGTTATTCGACTAATACAGATTGGGGTAATTGTTAATTAAAATAAATATGTCGAGTGGCCTGCAGCATCAAAAATACTGCTGATCAAAACCACACAAAATAGTTTTCCAAAAAGTAGCATGCACACTACTCAAGAATAACAAAATACTCTCATACAACGTTGCAATAATACAACATATTTCAGGAAAAATAAATATATCTAGGATCCTTCCCTGTATTTCAGCAAAAACAGACATCACGAATACTGAAATAACAGTATAATGCAGTAAAAATGTTCGTTACATACCAAGAACATAAATTTAGTTTCATAACACAACATGTATAGCACATTTAGTGGGGAGCGGTTTATTCCTTGAACCCTGGTGATGCATAACGGCAGTGTACCGTAAGCAGTATTGCACGGAGGATGATAATTCAGTCAGTACGCGCAGTTTGAGAATTGGCGGAATCAAATATTTGCATTTTTCAATCAAAATCGAAACTTTTTTATTATTTTTGGATTTTTCCGAGATACCTGGTATCTAAAGAAACCATAGACATTTCTCCGGTGGCCGACGTATCTGCAAAATTATAATCCGTAGAGGTGGCGACTTTGCAATCAACGGTTTTGTGGTCTGTTGTGTACGTTTTACGACAGTGTGCTTTTATTATGATAGCTTTGTTGTTGCTTTTTTTATCTCTGATTTGAGAGCAACTAACATTATCCGTATTCTCATTTCGTAGACACCAGCAAAATTAAGTGCTGTAAAGGATTTGAATTATGAGGAGTTCGGAATTCTAGTTTCAATCATAGTATTGATATTCTCAAAGTACATTTGAAAGGAAATTGTACTTGAATCCAAAGGAATGAAATACATCTCATGGCATTAAAATGTTTTTGTTTTCTTTTGCATTTACAGTTTGTGTTTTTAAGAAAGGAACAGCACCATTAGCTATTCGCGAAAGGTATCGCGACCTTGCCTGCATTCCTTTCTTGTCGCTTAAACTATACAAGGAAGCGATAAAGTTATCTACACGCAGAGATACCGAATTTCTGATAAATGTTTTGAAATTGAAAGACCGAATAGGCTTCAAATGCTTCCTGTATATATTTTTATATATTGTCTGTGAAATTAAGTCGCCAGTCAGGACAGAATTGTAGGTACTCACTCCAGACCAGAAGAGAAATAATTGTTACTACTAATCCCGTTGTGCAAAATTAAATCTTAAAAATGGTCACTTAGATGTAATGATATGCAATTTACATATTTCTCTCAGTTCACCACATACTACAGCACACACCAATGTGATGGAACTGCTCACAAAATGGAGGCGCCGACACACTTATGGTGTGACAGTCGTCCCAAGTCGCAGGAGGGGACACGCGCTGAATTTATTTAATAAGGGCGCCAAGCGCATGCCCACTTACCTGCTTAATGTCGCCGGCGTTGAGCGTCTCAGGGGTGAGCGCCCTGGGTCGAAGGGTTGCATTTGGTGGTTTCTTAAGATTTAGAATAATAACACTTTGCTATGGTATTAATTGGTTCACCCGACCAAATGGCGGGGACTAATTTATTCAAAAAATTAAACGAAGAGAAACTGTTCAGGTTGATGCTGGGTTATTGTCACTTTAGTAGCCGATTAATGAATGATGGTGATGACAACTTACAATCTGTGATGTTAGATGGTAATGTCACCGCGACTGGATTGCTCGCCGAGCGACGGAGAAGTGTAGTCGGACCCTCAGGAGGCGACGCCGGAACGTTGCAAGGTTGGCCTCCGATTGCCTCCGGGGTGATGACTCCGGCGCACGGGACGTCGGCGGTGGATGACCGGGCGGTGGCGACGTGATGCTCGCGCGCGTCTCAGGCCGTCACACGACACCTGGACCGCGTATGACGCTCGAAGCCAAACTTTGGCTATTCGGAATTAATTCCGTGAAGACCGGGCAAGTTTCGCAGTGGTCGGCTCAGTGTGTGCCTTACCCACTGCTGCTGTTCCCTTTCTACCGCAGGTTTCATTAACTGACTAATATTCGGTGGTTTTCTTAACTACCACTGTTAATCTACTCAAAACTTTACTTGTTGGTTTCTATCTCCATACGACTTCCCCTGCACGACCGTCCTCTCTAGCGTCTGTCGCCCGTCCTCCCTCTGGGTCGCTCGCCCGTCTGTCGTCTCTCGTTTTCTCGAAAAAATCTCAAAGTGCTCACGTGCTTCCTGCCTAGTGATTTTATTGGTCGGATTTGAACTTCTCGAACCTTCTATTTCATCAACGGTGCCTTCTGGTTGTTCATTGGCCGGCATTGTTAGGCCGGAGGAGCGCGCACGTGTCCCTTCTGCTTTGGCATGTGATGATTTTATAGGCTTTTAGAGGATTATTGAGCCGGGTGCGATCGCCAAGTCGCTAAAATGGTTGTTCCGGCTGTCGATCATCCAGTATTGTTGGACAAAGGGTAAGATTTATTGTTAGGGGCTTCTGGAGAACTTGGGCCGTTGGGCGGAACTAAATCGGGTCGCGGTGGACGCGTGGCCCTTTCCAACTTCCGGTAATTTGGCGTGACGCGGGGGTGAGAGGGTGCGATGGTCACCCGACGCATCGCGGTATTGTCAGAAAAAGGGTATAATTGATAGTTGAAAGTTTATGGGGGGCTTGAGCGGCTGGGCATATCTAATTCGGGGGCGCGTAGTTCTTTCCTGCCGTCCGGTAATTTGGCGTGACGCAAGGGTGGAGGACTGCGATGGTCCCCGACACATCGCATTACCCCCCCGTACAATGAGATTAAAAAAACGCATGGGACATGTTTTTTTTTAATCTAAGAACAAAAAAAGGACATTTACAAAAATAGATGATAAATAAATTTGGGGAGCATGTGCCGACAGATGAAGCTGTGAAAACACAAAAACCTGGCATGTCCAGAACGAAAATTAGGGGTTTCAATGACAACTCTAACATGATAAGACAATACTAGTTAATTAAGCAAAAGGATAAAATTAATGAAGAGGAACAACACTAAAGCTATCTCTAAAAAACTAGATGACCAATAAATTTAGGACACAAAATCTTTAAGAAGTAATACAAACACATTAATGATAAGAAAATGAATGAAAATAATCTATCATTTTTCAAAAATAAGAAACGGTGGTGGGCCATTAGCAACACCTACTCAAACTAAGAGCAAACTAAGCACTAAATAAGTAATTAAGAAGATAACATAGAGGGATAATTGGAAACAAAACTTAGAAAGACTGGCAAAATGAAACAATGGGGTACCTAAAACTAGTTAAACGCTACTGCAAATTGAATAATTGTGCAAAGTGAAGAGCCAAAAGTGGGAACCCTGTTAATCATTATTATATTTGACGCTCTTTTAATACGATTTTAGAGGTATAAAAACAAGTGGAATAAATGTGACATTTGCAAAATAATAGATAAGCATAATAGTCAACAGTGGCCAAATTATTTAAAACACAAGAGGAGGAAACAAAATATCAACACGATGGAGAATTGAAAATAGAATGGTAGACGTGAGAAAACAACCAATGAATTAAACAAAGGACTTGGGTTGCAAAAACATTAAATTCATAATATCAGAATGGAGCTCGTTTCATTAATTAAAGTCAATGGCTATAACTCTCGTCAACTCTCGACAGAGTATATCTAAGGGATATCTGAATTATTTCTCTCTCTTTTTAATCAACAACGACGTTCACTTATAACAATCACTTAACCAAAGCATTGAAGTAGTAGCGAACCCACGAAATTAATTAATAATAAGACGTGCCAGGGCAACCGGGCTGGATCCACAAGAATATAATTAAAATAAGGTTACCTAATCAGAGCGACATAAATGAGGGCTTTTATTCTTTCAGCCAATTAATCTAGTTTAATCTCTGAAAGGAACAAGGTTATAAAAATTGTGAGGACCAACCTCGGAACCATCTGTGCTACGTAAAGTGCAAGCGTTGGGGGCTACCAAGCCTCATAATTTGGTAAGGACCTACAAATAAAGGAAAGAATTTACTAATAAGGCCTTCAGGCTGATTAGATACTCTGAGAGCTTTGATTAAAACTTTATCGCCGACTTTGAATAAATGGGTTTTACTCTTCTGGTGTTGTTTTCTCGTATCACCAGCTTTCTTTAAATTTGAGAGAATAATTTGACACCGATCCTCAGGGGAAATTGGAATTTGAGTGGCCATTTTTGCTAAAATAGGAAACAATGGTTTCGGCTTCTTATTGAATTGAGCCTCGAAAGGTGTAAATCTGGAAGATTCATGGGGGATGTGGTTAAGCCACGTATTAATCTTCGGTAGTAAATCGGGCCAAGCGGTTTAACGGCCTCTGTGGTGGTTGACCTGGGGCTGTCGAAGGCGGCGCGAGAAGGGGCGCGGTTTGGCCTTGACCGACAATGAAGGGAGGCGGAAAACTGGTCGGCGCCGGGGGGGAGGGGGCGGGGGAAAGTGCGGCGAAGGGCCGTGGTTAAAAGGACGCTCTTGACCTTGCGAATGGCGTGGGGGAAATCCTCGATTCTGATTATTATTATTGCCATTACGTGGGCGTGAAGAGTTTTGACTCTGATTTTGATAAGAAGCGAATTGCACATTCGTTTGGTCGAAATCGCCCAATAAGATCTGAAATTGCTCAAGATCTTTTACAAAACTAGTTTTAAGGAGGTTTTGAATGACATATGGATAATGACGAGTTAATAGCCACATAATTTCGTCGTCAGGGGGGTAGGTTCGCATTGTTTAAGTAGGGCAATGCGAGACACTGCATAATCCCGCATAGACATGTTACCATTCTGGTCCCATCTACCTTTAGCCAAATCCATTTTAAAATTGTATTGGGTGTTTCTATCCCAAAAACGATTAATAAATTTGGAACGAAAATCCTGAAAATCAGCCGGAACTGGTAACAATGTTTGGAACCATTCTTGGGCATGGTCAACCAACATTTGGGCTATAACCTTCGGTTTAGAAGATTCAGGAATGTGTCTCGCTAAAGCAAAATAATTTTCAACATTACGTAAGAACGTAATGGGCTGTTCACCGCGATTACCAGAGAATTTTAAATTTGGAGGAATTGACAGTGGCATAGCATTAACCGGGAAAGCTGAAATAGTCTTTTCCGCTACTTTAATTTCTAGTTCGCCTATTTTGACTTCGATTTCTTTCCGTTCCATTTCCGCCTGTGCCTGGATAACTAATTTTGCTGTTTCAATTTTATTGTTCAGGGAGTCGTGAAGTCCTTCAATCTTATTGTCAACCCCTTTTAGTTGCTTAGTCACCTCGCCTTTCAAGTTGGAAATTTCGGATTCATTGTCTTTAAATTTATCACGAGCCCAATGTCCCAAATTTAATTGCTTTTCTGAAACGGTTGCAATATCCTTGTTTATGCTGTCTTTAAATTCTGTCATTTGTTGAACTGTTTCAGACTGGAGCGATTCGCATTTCTTTAGTTGGCCTGTTAAATGTTCGTTGATGTCAGAAATTTGCGTAGAATTATTTTCAACAGCAGAGGCGAGAGAGGCGATTTTAGTGCTCTGTTTATCGACCTTTGAATTAACCGAATTTAGTTGTTGAGACACCTCACTTTGAAAAAGGGTGAAATTAGTGAGGTGTTCGTCTAATCTACTATCAAGGGCACAAAATTTCGAATCAAATCTAGAATTCAAGTCCTGAAATTTAGAATTTAATTCTTGACGCTGTTCGTCAAATTGTGATCGAAATTGACGAAATTCTTGACGCTGTTCGTCAAATTTTGCGATAAGAGTGCTGAAAAATTGAGACATTTGGTCTGAGGGTGGCGTCGGAGCGGCCGCGGCGAGGGTAGGTCCGGCCTCGGCGGTACTCGTCTCGAGTACCTGCTCTAAAGAAACCCCGACAGTAGGGGCGAGAACAGCTGGGGGCGTGAGCTCGGCAGGCGCGTCGGCGTTTGCGGGAGCGGGGTCAGAAACCTCGGGGTTTGAATGGGATTATTTTCAGCCATCGTGGAGCGAGCAATCCTCGAAGTGACGTAAGTACGATAATGACGCCTACAGCGCGTTACACATGAGTACACAATCAAACACAATAAAAAGAAAAGTACAAAACACACACAATGAAATGTTAGAGGATAACACTGAGAAATAAACATAAAATTTCAAATAGAAAGTAAACACTATTAAGTAAACATATAATTGTTACGTGACGGAAATAGCACGTATAATGAAAAAGGAAAAAAAATAAAATAGAGTTCAATTAACCACACTTAAACACTATATGACGCATTAAGAAATTGTAAAAAGAAAATAACAATAAAATGAAATAATGCGTCTGAAAAGAGAGTGAAATGTTCTTATAAATACACTTTGGGCTTCTAAGTTATGAGAATCACTGTAATACTCTGAGCATTCACTGATACAAAATATGTAAAAATTACCGGAAGTTCAATATAAAATTTAAGTCTCACACGCAAGCAAAGTGATTGAAAACTTCATAAAATACAAAATATCAAAAGAAACACACATTAAAACCAAATGCAATCTTCAGTTGGGCAATAATTGAGCAAGCGTAAACGGAAAATGGATAAGAAAGAATTAGTGAGTTCAATAAGAAATACACAGGTGCGAGTAACACAAAGTAAAATACTTGTTAAAAACCACGTAGTGTGTCAATTTATGCTCTGCACGCTGCACAAGCAAATTATACGTGAAAAAACAAACGAAGTTGGGCGACCAATTTATGAGATGCCCGCTACACAAGTTCAATTATTCGTGAATAGAAAACCACGTTGGGTGTCAATTTATGATCTGAGTCTACACAAGCTCAATTATTCGTATAAAAACAACCACGTTGGGCGTCCAATTTATGATCTGAGTCTACACAAGCTCAATTATTCGTATAAAAACAACCACGTTGGGCGTCCAATTTATGTGATGGAACTGCTCACAAAATGGAGGCGCCGACACACTTATGGTGTGACAGTCGTCCCAAGTCGCAGGAGGGGACACGCGCTGAATTTATTTAATAAGGGCGCCAAGCGCATGCCCACTTACCTGCTTAATGTCGCCGGCGTTGAGCGTCTCAGGGGTGAGCGCCCTGGGTCGAAGGGTTGCATTTGGTGGTTTCTTAAGATTTAGAATAATAACACTTTGCTATGGTATTAATTGGTTCACCCGACCAAATGGCGGGGACTAATTTATTCAAAAAATTAAACGAAGAGAAACTGTTCAGGTTGATGCTGGGTTATTGTCACTTTAGTAGCCGATTAATGAATGATGGTGATGACAACTTACAATCTGTGATGTTAGATGGTAATGTCACCGCGACTGGATTGCTCGCCGAGCGACGGAGAAGTGTAGTCGGACCCTCAGGAGGCGACGCCGGAACGTTGCAAGGTTGGCCTCCGATTGCCTCCGGGGTGATGACTCCGGCGCACGGGACGTCGGCGGTGGATGACCGGGCGGTGGCGACGTGATGCTCGCGCGCGTCTCAGGCCGTCACACGACACCTGGACCGCGTATGACGCTCGAAGCCAAACTTTGGCTATTCGGAATTAATTCCGTGAAGACCGGGCAAGTTTCGCAGTGGTCGGCTCAGTGTGTGCCTTACCCACTGCTGCTGTTCCCTTTCTACCGCAGGTTTCATTAACTGACTAATATTCGGTGGTTTTCTTAACTACCACTGTTAATCTACTCAAAACTTTACTTGTTGGTTTCTATCTCCATACGACTTCCCCTGCACGACCGTCCTCTCTAGCGTCTGTCGCCCGTCCTCCCTCTGGGTCGCTCGCCCGTCTGTCGTCTCTCGTTTTCTCGAAAAAATCTCAAAGTGCTCACGTGCTTCCTGCCTAGTGATTTTATTGGTCGGATTTGAACTTCTCGAACCTTCTATTTCATCAACGGTGCCTTCTGGTTGTTCATTGGCCGGCATTGTTAGGCCGGAGGAGCGCGCACGTGTCCCTTCTGCTTTGGCATGTGATGATTTTATAGGCTTTTAGAGGATTATTGAGCCGGGTGCGATCGCCAAGTCGCTAAAATGGTTGTTCCGGCTGTCGATCATCCAGTATTGTTGGACAAAGGGTAAGATTTATTGTTAGGGGCTTCTGGAGAACTTGGGCCGTTGGGCGGAACTAAATCGGGTCGCGGTGGACGCGTGGCCCTTTCCAACTTCCGGTAATTTGGCGTGACGCGGGGGTGAGAGGGTGCGATGGTCACCCGACGCATCGCGGTATTGTCAGAAAAAGGGTATAATTGATAGTTGAAAGTTTATGGGGGGCTTGAGCGGCTGGGCATATCTAATTCGGGGGCGCGTAGTTCTTTCCTGCCGTCCGGTAATTTGGCGTGACGCAAGGGTGGAGGACTGCGATGGTCCCCGACACATCGCACCAAAACATTCATAATGCTGGGTTAACATACCAGTCTCAGGGGAAAGCTTTTGCTGCTCGTCGTAGAGTTTAATGGTTTGAGCGCCGTTTCAGAATTGAAATTTTTAAGAACAATTATTAATATTTAGAGCAAAAATATTAGTAGTTTTCTGCGCACCTTCTGACCATGGTTTTCAATTTAAGACAAGTTCTAGGTCAATGAAGTCATAGGCTTCCGCGGCCAGAGTCAGATGAATGATCTTGGTTGTCCGGGTGACGCGGCGGCACCCGGACAGCCAAGTTCATTCACAAGTTCTAAGTCAATTTGTCCGGCCGATTGCTCTCATGAAACATAGAAATATCATTCTTTCTATTAATATTTAAGTTTTGCTTAATATTTCGTCAGACACAATACCTATTTACGTAAATTGCCCCATGTTTATTTTAAGAGAAGAGTTTAAATGTATCATTTCTCCCATTATTAGGAGCAGTTACGATGTATAATATTGCAATTTCTGCCTTCGGAAAGGCCAAACCAATTCAAACGAGGCGCCCGCTGTGCGGACTTGTAAATGCAAATATTTCTGTATTCAAGAAGGCTGATTTTTTATTCTACAAAAGAAACATGAATAAATGTCGACTCTTGCAGTATTTGCAGCACATTTTACAGACAAGCGAGAATAATTTTATACAAGATCGACTCCTTATATGGAAGTGAACTTCCAATTTTTGAATAATGATATTCAAATATGGTATTCAGCGATCAAATCTTTTTAAGGTAAAAGAAGTGTAAAAATTAAACATCCAGAACTGAAAGCCATGAAGTATTTCGCCGTATATATGCGAGTGTAAAAATATGGTTACAAATCTATCGCCTTATGTAGTTTAAATATTATATCTGGAACACAAAAGAAATTAATTCTTTTAAAGCAATTGCATCATCATAAATTCAATATTTGAGCATTATATCGCTATATGCTATATGTGGAAAATATTCAAATTATATACGTAACTATGGTGTCATTATATTCTTTCCAACTATATTGTAATTTAATGTACTATTTTATTGAACGTGGGAAAAGTGGACGGGAATGGATGGCCAATTTCATTATGTAATTGAGCATTTGGAATGCACAAGGGAGCTTTTGCGATAGTGCATAGGGATCTATTTTGGAAAATTTGTATTTTGTTGATTTTTTTGGCTGCGGCAGCATAGAAGAGTATGGGACAGCTCATTAATTTATAGGGGAATATTAACATCTAGAGGGATGATTTTTTAAGAATAAAATGTAATTGATGGACTCTGCTAAGTGGCTAATGCTATTCGGTGTTGTATATTTTACCGCCATGTGAAGTCTTTTATGGAACAGAGTCCAAGATATTTAACACTTTTGTTGGGAGCCAGGAGATGTTTTGTGTTCGATATGAAATTTGAAGGGATGTCTAGGCTACTTAGAGTAAATATTTTGACTGGCTTTTATTTTGATTTATTTCAATGTGTAATATTAAGTCCAGTTGGAAAACAATGTAAGGTGATGTTACAGATCTTTCATTGCAGATTAAAGATTGCTGTTCGTGGAATAAAGTGCGGTATCATCAGTAAAAAGAGCTATTGCAGTATTTGGGGTTGTTGATGTATCAGGTGTATAAATATTAAGCAAAGTTGGGAGAGGGTGAATCCTTAAGGTACTCCTGCTGTGTTGGTGAAAGGGGCGGAGAGACATCTTGGGAGACGCACTGAAAATGTGCGCGTAATAAGAAAACTTCCTACGATGCCAGAGAGATAAAGTAGAGGACCGATGCTATGAAGTTTAAAAATTAACACTGGGTGCCAAATTGTATCGAAGGCATTAGCTGTATCTAGAAAGACTGCTTGTGGTCATGGAATCCTTCGATATCTTCAGTTAGGCGTAGAGAGGAGGGGTTGGAATCCAATCTGATGCGGTGGTACAGCGTTGACTGAGCTGAAATAAGAATTATACTAGAAAGTATACATTTTTCAAATAGATTTCCCGTTGTGGGTAGCAAAGTAATCGGACGATAGGTAGTTGGATCATTTTGTACTTTTCCATGATTGAGAATGGGAATAATGTGTGCGTGTTTCCATTTATCAGGAAAATACGTTTGTCTCACAGCAGCATTAAATATTACTATGCATATTACTAGTAATATGCACGATTACTTTTAGGGGAAGGCGTTTTAATGAAAAAGTTGATATTAGATAATCGCCATTTGATAATTTTGAGGTTGCTAGAGAAAGATATTTGATGATTTCGGATGATGAAATAAATTTAGGCCACGTAGGAAATGTTATTTCTGGTCGTGCAATTATGTCTTGTATATGATTATTATGTTGCCAATCTTGAGAAGGATAAGAAACAAAACTTCATGCAAAATATTTACCTAACATTTGATATATCGTAAGGATAAGATGCTTCTTCTGTTGGTGTAACAAAGGTGAGTAGATTGGTAGGTTTCCGCTAAAGACGTCGAGTTATGTTCCACGGTGTAGGATCAAATGTGTTTGCCGCTTGAGTTTGAAGATAAATCTTTTGCACGTGGGCGAAGGCCAAACGTCTCAGAATTTTAGTTAGGAGATTTAAATTAGATTTTGAAAGAGGAGAACGATGTCTCAGCCAGTGTTTTCGGATTTATCGTTTATGATCTATCAATTTCTTCATTATTAGTGATATTGTAGGAAGCGAAGTGCATTGATGGGCTGTTGGGCCGGTAAGTGAAGAAGAATTCTAAGAAGATACTGCCGTTTCGCAGCGTTGCCATTTTTTAATTTTATATTCTTCCCACTCGACGTTCGATTCGTCTTTCGGGGTTTTGACGGGTACAATGTGCATTTATTTGGCCATCTTCAGGTAAATGCGGATCTCGGTATAACTATTCACTATTTTTAAAATGTCATATTTATATGACATGACTAAGGGATGTTTGTGTTCGTTGTCTAGAAATGGAGGGAAGGTGTTTGTGGAAAAATGGGGCTAATGATTTTGTGAGTTACAGTAGGTGAAAGAGATGTTTGGGGAATCTGGATGTAATGCGCGAAGAATAATGTGCGTATTGACCGAGATTGAATATTACAGAATTCGGGCATGCTGGAAGAATACAATTTTTGAGAGGTAAGCGAGATGAATTCAGATAGCTGTGGTACTTTAAGTCCTCGCTGGATTATCGAATCGAAATGTATCAGGGACTTTCAAGATTTTTCTTAGATACTGGTTTGGATGATCTATAAAACGGAAAGGTTGGTTGGTGCCATTTTGCGCCGTATTGGACATGCATGTATGATTATGGGACTTCTTATCGTTTTATAGATGAGTGCTGCAGCTTATGCACTAAGGGCGGAATTTCCATTGGCGAAAGGGTATGGTATTAAAATGTTTGTACGTGTTTTATGGACTATTGATTGAATGTGGTGTTTCCAAGAGAGCCGTTTGAAAGTAAAACACACAGATATTTGACTGGCGAAGAATGAGGAAGCCAGGGGACAACAGTGTTACTTCTTCGTAAGGATGTCGGGAAGGGAGGGCGTCCGAGTAAATATTTTAAAGTGTGAAGTTAATGTGTTTATTTTCTCGATTTTTTGGTCCAAATGGTGTAAGTGTAGGATTATATGTAATCATAGGCTAGGTTGATACCATTATGTGAAGTAAAAATAGCGGTATCGTGAGCATATAGAGCTATACTTGCTGTTCGTTCGTCTGCATGCCTGGTCGTCTGCCTGCCTGGTCCTCTGCCTGCCCGTTCGTCTGCCTGCCCGTTCGTTCGTCTGCCTGCCCGTTCGTTCGTCTGCCTGCCCGTTCGTTCGTCTGTCTGGCCGTTCGTTCGTCTGTCTGGCCGTTCGTTCGTCTGTCTGGCCGTTCGTTCGTCTGTCTGCCTGGCCGTTCGTTCGTCTGTCTGCCTGGCCGTTCGTTCGTCTGTCTGCCTGGCCGTTCGTTCGTCTGTCTGCCTGGCCGTTCGTTCGTCTGTCTGCCTGGCCGTTCGTTCGTCTGTCTGCCTGGCCGTTCGTTCGTCTGTCTGCCTGGCCGTTCGTTCGTCTGTCTGCCTGGCCGTTCGTTCGTCTGTCTGCCTGGCCGTTCGTTCGTCTGTCTGCCTGGCCGTTCGTTCGTCTGTCTGCCTGGCCGTTCGTTCGTCTGTCTGCCTGGCCGTTCGTTCGTCTGTCTGCCTGGCCGTTCGTTCGTCTGTCTGCCTGGCCGTTCGTTCGTCTGTCTGCCTGGCCGTTTGTTCGTCTGTCTGCCTGGCCGTTCGTTCGTCTGTCTGCCTGGCCGTTTGTTCGTCTGTCTGCCTGGCCGTTTGTTCGTCTGTCTGCCTGGCCGTTTGTTCGTCGTTCTGCCTGGCCGTTTGTTCGTCGTTCTGCCTGGCCGTTTGTTCGTCGTTCTGCCTGGCCGTTTGTTCGTCGTTCTGCCTGGCCGTTTGTTCGTCTGTCTGTCTGTCTGGCCGTTTGTTCGTCTGTCTGTCTGTCTGGCCGTTTGTTCGTCTGTCTGTCTGTCTGGCCGTTTGTTCGTCTGTCTGTCTGTCTGGCCGTTTGTTCGTCTGTCTGTCTGTCTGGCCGTTTGTTCGTCTGTCTGTCTGTCTGGCCGTTTGTTCGTCTGTCTGTCTGTCTGGCCGTTTGTTCGTCTGTCTGTCTGTCTGGCCGTTTGTTCGTCTGTCTGTCTGTCTGGCCGTTTGTTTGTCTGTCTGTCTGGCCGGCCGTTTGTCTGGCTGGCTGGCAGTATTTTAAGGAAGTGCTATCCGGCCTACCAGTATATTTAATTATTCATTGGTTAGAATGAAGTTTCTTGTGTTCGTTATTTGTAATTATTTAAGTGATATATTTAAGAATCTTAATAAAAGATCACATATTTGGGAATACCGTTGTGTCGACAGCAGGGTATTTTGATCTTCCAAGACTAAATCGTCGACGTGATTGATAAAAACAATTCATTTATTGTGAGCTAAGAAATGTAGTGTTGCTTTCTCAGATCTTCCGTGCACATTAACGGCCAATAACGTGAATGTCGATCATAAAAAAGTGTTTGAAGATAACATAGCCTACATTGGGCCTGACCGCACCTGAAATCCTTATTGTTCTTTCCCTGAAATGTTTACTCTGAAGTCAGATGCGTCCTTGTCGCGTGAAAAAATGAACTATACCACGCCCACATTGGCAGTAGTGTTTCATGCATTGCTAAACGTTGACCTACAGGTGCGACTCGTCCAGACGCGGTCGGCGCGGTCTAGAGAAGTGGAGGACGGGTGGTCCTCGGTGCGTTGGCCCGGAAGTTGCTCTCGCGACTTATAGGCGGCGCTGCGGCGCGCTGGAATGCGGCAGAGGAGGAAGCGGAAGGAGAAGGGGCAGTCCGGGGACGGAGAAAGGGAAGGCGGCCGGAGGCCAGAGACCGGTTACGCGGAGGACCGCCCCCGCCCTCTGATATCGGTTCTCACTAGTGCTGAGCTTGCGTTCTCTCTCTCCTCTCTCTCTCTCTCTTCGCTCTCTCTGACTCTGTCTCTCTTCGCTCCCTCTTTCTCTCTCTGCCTCTTTTCTGTGTCTCTTTCTGTCTTTTAGCGTCCTCTATCTCTTTACATCACTTTTTTTCACACGCTTTATCTCTCCCTCCCTCCAGTGACGGTCATCGTCGAAAATTGAGGGCGACGTCCTCGAACAACGGAATCGATTCGATAAATTCCTGTTAGAAGCGATTGTGCTAAAATTCATTAAACTCCTAAATCAAAGCACGTTTAGCAATAATAAAAAGTTTTACGCATTGCCGAAATGATCTCTTCCCTTTTGATATCGGTGTGGCTGTGTATGTTTTCACCGATGGTCCTGAGTCGACACAACAAAACTTGTTTTATTCACATTATATTTTATACACATTTTCCCTTTAAATTTCATTTTTGTTTTCATTGAGAGTTCGTTGTTGTTGTTTTTTTACTTTCTCGCGTATTACATTTTTATTTTCCCGTATACATACGTATATACGGAGTAATAAAGTAGTGTAGGGAAGTTAAGTTAAGATGTGTTGTGTAGGGAAGTTAAGTTTCGTATGTAAGGCTGTGAAAAATCGATTTCGGCGAAAAAACACGTTTTGAGGGCCCCTGATCACTTCTGTGCCCTGATACCGAAAAAGCTTGTTTTTGTTCTTTTTTTTTTCTTTTTCAAAACGTCCGTCCGCCCGTCTCCTTACCTCTCTCTGTTCGTCTGTGAGCAACCTTAGCGCCTAAACTACACATAGGATTATTTCCAAAATGGGTATTGCCCGGTCGGTCAGTACGACTCCAAGCTCTGCGATTTTGAATAACATTCGTTAATTTTGGCGGTTACTTTACACGAAACCCCTGAGACATTTTCAAAATTTTCTCAAAAATTGGTTCAATCTGGTTTCAATTTTTTTGTTTAAAATTCTTGTAAGAGTAGAGTTAAATTCATTTATAAATATTTTTTACTTTTTATTTTCACTGTTAATTCTTAATTTTCGAAAATTGTAAAAGTAAGAAACTTGTAGGAATTTTGCAGTTGTTGAACAACTGCAAAATTGAAGATGGAGGTATTTCTTTCGAATGAAATTGTTCTCCGTAGTTAGTTCTTTGATTTACGTCATGTACATTTTTTTGAACATTTATTAGTTTTCGCGCATTATTGCTTGAAATATATGCAATATTAAAAAATATCAATAACAAAAAATTCCCAACAACGGCTCCAAATTTATTCTTTACATTTTTGGTAGGGATAGTGCTAATTGTACAGCATAAGATGGCATAAACGCGATTTTCCTCTATTCTTTTGTTTTATCAAAAATTTCACATTGTAATTTTTTGGCATCTCACGTCGGTTGTATTTGCATTAACAGTGATTTTTAAACATTATTACAGTTGTGAGAATGAATGCTTTAAATGATTACAATGTTTTTCAAAACCTCGTAAATTTTCTATGAAAATGAGCTCAAAATTCATTTTCATAAACACTCAAATGTCATTTTCTGACAAAGCAGTTCCAATATTGTTCTTCAAACTTTTTGTACGAATAGTGTTAATAAACTGTATAAGAGGACACAAAAGCCATTTTGCTGTATTCTTTAGGTTTTTTAAATTACGCGATTTTTTAAATATTTCTCACGCCATTAAAATGCACATACCCAGCTATTTGTATACATGTTGGCATTTGTGAGTGGAAGTGCTTCAAATGACTCAATGAAGTGTTTCGAAAACCCAAGCGTTTTCTGAGAAAAAGAACGTCAAATTTGGTAATTACAGTAATGCTCAAACATTTTCTTAAAAACGGCTCCAAATTTTTCAACGAAAATGTCCATATACGCTCTTCTATACTATTCTTAAAATAATATTTTGTTTCTACCATTAGAAAACGGAAAAATTGAGAAATTTTTCTTTAAAAATGTACTTTGGCGGCGATAGATGGCTGGCAACAGGACGCGGCAAGACCAAAGAGCATGCCCAAACCAAAAGTTAGGAAACTAGTACGGGAAAGTCTAAGCCATTCTGAAGCACCAATAGTTTATTCATGATGTCATTGAAATATGTCGATCTTGATCACTTTGTTTGGAAGCGTAAGTAATACGTCGTAGTCATTTTCTTTCAAGAGGCCTCCCCTCTCCATAAGACATGAAAAATTGGGAAGCTCTGCCTTTGGATGAATATTTATAGATATTTTATCTTCTTGAGAGACTGGTTACTGTTCCCCAAATTCGTCTCATATTTTTATGCTGCCGAAATTCTGCAAACGGTGCGTAATAAATAAAAGGGTGCATATTAATATTAAGCACATGATTATTAATATATTATTAAGCACGTGATTTGGGTGATTAATATTCTTGTTTTATATTGCAAAAGTTGTGGTGTATTTCCACATTCACGTTGATTACTTTTCGTCAATTTTTTAATATTATTGTGGAACTCCATAGTTTGTCGAAAGCCCCGAAGACATTAATCCGGCCTTGAGTGTGCATCTAGATCCCAGTCGTTAATAGAACATTCGCGGAGAAGTTTTTATATTACGGTTGAGTTTACCTTGTGGGGATTAACGGAACATCGTGCAAATTTGCGCCGAAGGCACAATATTAGCGGAGAAGAAATTAATGTAAAGTTTGTGCTAACACAACAACTTACATTCTGCGAGCCTTTCAGCGTATTTCTTTTAAAAAAGTAACCGTCATTTCTCTCTCTCTCTCTCTCTCTCTCTCTCTCTCTCTCTCTCTCTCTCTCTCTCTCTCCAAAACCTGCTTTCGGCATCCTCAACAACTGTTACCTTTTCAGGTCTCTTGTTCGACGTATTTCGAGTCCTAACAGACTTCATCCACCCCACTCATTCCCCCACCGACGGGTCCTTTCCGCCCACTCGCACTGTGACTCATTGGCCGCTTGAGTTTACCTTGACATTCCTACATGCCACGGTTAGGAAGTCCAATCGGAAGGTTAATACTACAAGACATGGCTAGACATTCACATGCACATAATACAAGTACACGCGCCACACCCAACTAATCATATACGTTTTACAAGATTCTACACCAAATGTAGAATGTCAAAGAATATGTTTTGTCTGAAAGTGGATATTGAAGTGTTGATCTGGACATCTATATAAATGAAATAGAAGTGTCTGACTGTGATTTCAAAAGAACTATTCTTTTTTGTGATCGCGTAGTTACTCACATGATATAAGCCATACATGTTGTTGTTTATATGTATGGCCGTATTGTTTTTATAATTTCTGTCTCTTTGCCTGCCTGCCTCTTTCACTCTCACTCTCACTATCTCTCCATCTTTCTCCCGAGCTAATATAGGTAATGGTTAATCGAATTTCGATGGAAGTTTTCGAGTATAAAGTCGAATATTATGTTAGTTCTTTTTTTTAGATGATTAATTTCTATTAGAGAAGGATGTTTGTTTACACGAATCTAAATTTTTATTCCGATCTTAATGAAATTTTGTACCCTTGGCATTCAAAATAAGAGAAAAGTTGTCAGATTTTGTACCGCTTCTTCGTACTCCACGACGTTCCGCCCTTCCCCAACCCGCTGTTACTAACTCTTTCCAACCCCATCCCACCTACCCCACCCCACCCCCATCCCACCTACCCCACCCCACCCCCATCCCACCTACCCCACCCCACCCCACGCCACGTCACTTGCCCTTCTCAGTCCTCCACTTGCCCCTCCCCACCCCACCCCACTCCGCCTTCCCCGCCCCGCATCACTGCGCCTGCCTCACTCCCACTCCGCCTTCTCCGCTCTGCCTTGTTGTTTGCGCATTTACACTACACTACCTGCCCCGCCCTACCTCACCGCACCGCACTCAGCAGGCCCAGCACTCCGCCTTCCCCGCCCCGCCTCGGTATGTTTCGTCTCACCAGACTCCTTCTCGCCCCGCCTGCTTGCCCGCAACCCCGCCCGCCTCTGCGCTACTTCATGTGAATAGTAACCTCTTCTATGAATGTCAAGTGTGTAAAATGTTATGGAGACTAGAATAATATTGTAGATTTATATTAACAAACATTCTTTATGATGTAATACATGACCTCGAGTTCGAAAAGGTTCCAACAAAATTCTCTACCTTTCAAAGCGTGTGCCATCGAAATATGTTTAGCCTTTTCCAAAATTCGCCTGAACAGAGAGGGGAAAAAAGTAAAAATAAATTATGGATTTTTGCAGCATATAAATAACCGTATAAATGCAGCTATTTTGAAATCAAAGGCACTTAAAGTTTATATTGTTGGAGAAAGATTTTTCAAGTCTAGTTTTGTTCCTAATGCAATGAAAGTTTGCGCATTTACCCGCCAAAAGAAAAGAAAGGGGCCTTACTGGACAATATTTCATAAAATTTAATCCCCATCCTCATCCAACCCGTGAAGCAGATTTTAAGTAGGCGTTCTTCCCTTTTTCGCGATTATCTCGAATACGGTTAAAAAAATCGGCGAAAGGGCTTCAGAATTTTCTAAAATGCTCTACTAAATCCATTCCGATAGCGCAATTACGCACAGAGTAGTTAAAACTAAGTTGAAAATTAGTTTTGACTGAAATGGGCAGGTAGGAGACGGGAAAACGGAGAGCAGTATTTGACGTTGCTGAAGTGTAAATAAAATTGCTGTTTTTTTTTTTTACTTTGTAGAATTTAATTCCTTTACATGTTTTATAAAGTGTAATTAAAGTGTACGTTGATTTAATGATTAACAAAAAGGCCAGGAAACGTCTAGCTCTTTCGTTAGAATAAAACTAATGCCATTTCAAGGCAATTGGATAAATTAAAAGCAATACATGTGAAAGTGGATTCCATGGTAGAGCCTAGATGATATTTTCATTAAAAATTTTAAAAAGCAAAATTGAAAAGAAAAGAATGGGTTTGTGTTAACGGTGGTAGAAATACACCTCACGGGGTGCAGACACAAACAAGTATATTGGCAGGTCGAGGCGAATAGCGGAGAGGGATTGGGCGGTAGTCTAGCGCGTGGGGCTCCTTCCAGCCTGCCGACCGGGGGCGCGCTCCTTGTCTGCCCGTGAGCGTGCCCGCCCTCGCACCTCCGCGCCGCGCAGCGCCGCTCTCCCCGCGACCGACATTGAGCTGCGGCGGCATAGCTGCGGCGTGATTTGTCGCGGCAGCCTCTACACGCCCTGCTTTGTTCGTGTTCCTACGCGCGCCAACGCGGGCGGTGGAGGCGGCGGCGGCAGCGGCGGAGGCTGCTGCCGCGACCGCCGTCGCTGTCGCTGCGAAACCCCCGTGGCCCCGCGGCGCTACCTCTGCGCCCGACCCTCATTGTGCGCGTATGGTAATGGCGGACGCGAAACAAAGGAGATAAAGCACAATTAAGTCAAAGCGCTGTGCGACGCGCGGACGCTGGCGCCGCGCCGCCGCCGCCGCCGCCGCCACGGCGGAGCAGCGGTTCCAGGCACCGCGTGGGCCTGGAGACGCACGCGCCCACGCGGGCGCCAGCACCGGCAACGCGTCACCCCACCCCTCCCATCCCCTCCTCCTCCCCCCTTCCCTCGCCAGACAGCACACCACACCGCCTCACCTCGCGTCGTCCGCCTCCCTGGGACAGGGACAACTCCGCTCCCCGCCTTGCCCCTTCCCACCACCGTGCTGCGCCGGTTTCAGATTTCGAGGTTAAACATTGCAAAGAAGTTGGAACGCCTCTTCGCCCCTTTGGATGACAAGGATCCAACTGACAACGATAGAAGAAAATAAGTTATTAGTGTTGTATACGTTTCTGTGACTTCTGCTACAAGTAGAGCGAACTCGTGCTGCACCAGGGAACAAATAGATCCTGTAAAAAATCACTAATGTCGGTGGAGAGATGACCGAAGAATGAGGTGACGAAACTTTGTCATTACATTACTCAAACTGACTGAAATGAAATAGGGGCCTTATCATTCCAAAGAGTCGTCTGGGCTCTTGTTATTGAGCTAAGCAATAGTTGCCTACACCTTTGATGTACACCAAAGTTCAAAATCCTTCCTTTGAGTACCACTGTTCCCCTGAAAATTGAAAAGGTTGTAAGGTCCGATTAAATTAAGAAGGTGATGGACATTTGTGAGTGGAGGGGAGCGACATTGCCAGGTCGCAAACCACTGAGCACGTGTTACCGGGACACGAAAACAAACACTTCAAAAAATACGTGTAAAAGTGTAAAAAATACGACAAAAGCCTCACCTCAACGCAACTCATCACAACACAGTACACATTGCGCGCGCAGCACAGGCAGAAACGCGGGCGGCGCGGCGGCAGGGAAGTCGCTGTGCGATACTCAAATGTTCCCCGTGTTCGGCTGTGGCAACTGAGCGACCTGACGCGTCACGTTTTGTCTCTCTGGTTGTCAGCTGCCATGGAAACGGGAGAGGCGTCCCTGACGTCACACAGATCTGTCAATCACCTTCTTAATTTAATCGGACCTTAGTTTTGTAAACCTTCAACCTTCAAGTTTTTTAAAACATTTTACCTTTTTCTCACGTACGTCTGCAAGGTAATTTATTGTACGATTTAATACATTTTCGACAAAAACCGTGTATAAAAGTTTCGTTTTTAAATTTGGTGTCGAATTTTGTTCTGTGCATACATCTTGTTACATCATGCATTTGGATTTCCATTGGACATAAAAATTATAAAATAGATCATGCATTTGGATTTTCATGGGACATAAAAATAGATTAGATGGTAGAAAATCAACGAAAGATTATCCGAATGCTTTGAAATATTAACTTGTCTTTTACTTCTAAAGGAGACATCGCAATTGAATTATAAATCCTAAGTAACGAGGACCTACCAATTTGATTTACAGCAGATGTATACAGATAATACTTGAAATGCCTATCACATTATTCTTCTAAACACTGAAGTGTTCGTATTCTTCTTCAAATCGTGTTTAGATATCAGAGACATTTTTTTATTTCAACATCTGCTTTTTTTAAAACTTCTAAAGGAGTGTACAAATTTTCTGAATGTTCATATTTTGAACATTTTTAAGCCATGTTTGAAATGTCCAACCTTTTCTTAGCTTTTGTAACAAACTCGCATACTCCCCGACTTTCTCATTGTAAATATAGAAGGTTATGACCACTGTTCATTGTCTTGATCCCTTTACAAATATAGGTGCACTTTTATGTTAAAACTAGCGGTGCTACAGGAAGGCACAAACTGCTTCTTCTGCTGCTGCAAGCATTAGAACATTCGTTCGGTTGCGTCTCGTTTTATTTGTCCATCCATCCATCTTCTCTTCGGTCTTCCTGAGTTCCGTTTTCCTCTTGGCTTATATTTCAGAATCTATTTTGGTATTCGTGTGCCCTCCATTCTATCAATGTGGTCTTTCCATGCTTTCCTGTATTCGTCAATTTTTCCATTTAGATTATAAATTCCTGGGTAGTTACGTATCTCTTCGTTACGAATCCTGTCTTTCCTTGTGACACCAATACAACCGCTTAAAAACTTCATTTCGGCAGTCTGAATCCTACTTCGAATTTTGTATTTATGGTCCAGATTTCACAACCATATAGCCCACAAGGAACTGCTAAGGTTTTATAAAATTTTCATGATTGTATCTTTCCTGACTTTACTCTTTAGGGTCCTCCTAAGAGTTCCACATATTCTGTTAAATTTTTCAATTTTCTCATCTGCGCCAATTTCTCCTTTGTAAGACAGATCACAACCCAGGAACTTGAATGAACTTACTTGTTCTATATTTTGTTGTTAAACACTAATTAATATCTAATTGAGTATTTCCCTTGGAATGCCATTGACATAGTTTTTTGGACAGATATCTCTAAATTATATTCTTGTATGATCATCTGCAGTTCATATAGAACTCTTTGTAGAGTGTCTTCATGTCAGATATCAAAAGTTGGTCGTCCGCGAACAGAAGTGTCATTTTAATTTTTAACTTTCCCGTATACATACGTATATACGGAGTAATATACGTAGGTAGGGAAAGTTATGTAATGGTACGGAAAATCATTTCGAGATTTCAACGGAAATACACGTTTTGGGGTCCCTGATACCGAAAAACTGGTTCTTTTTCAAAACGTCCGTCCGTCCGTCTGCGTCCACTAGCGTCTAAACCAGAACAAAATCAGGTAAAATCTTCAAAGAATTTATAAATAAGGGAGTGAGACAAGGGTGCTGCCTGTCACCCACACATCTTAATATTTATCTTGACGATGCTATCAGAATATGGAAGCAGAAGGTGAAGTTTTTGAATTTTACCGATAATTTTAATAATTAACTAGTGGTGCTACAGTTGTCACAGACTTTCCCGTATTAGTTTTCTATTTCCCTGGGTCTGGGGCCAGCTATTTGAAATTGCCGTATACTCGTGCCCGCTGCCATCTATCGCCGCCCAAAGTTAATTTTTTTTTGACATTTTTCTTATTTTTCTATTTCCGAATGGTAGAACAAATTTTATTTAAAGGTAAAATCTCTAACTTTAGTTTTGTATTTGTAGGAAGACATCGAAAAAAATGAACTTTTGCAATTTTCTAAAATTCAGAGTTAACCGTGAAAATGAGACCCACGCCACCTTTATAAGTATATTTTAACTCCATTCTTAGAAGAAAGTTAATGAAAAAATTTGGAGCCGTTTTTTGAAAAAAATTGATGTCCAGGGGGTTTTGTATAAAGTACCCCCAAATTTTGAAGAAAGTTTTTCAAAATATCAAAGCTTCAACTCGAGTCAGATGGACAGGGTTTCTTCAATTTGGGGAAAAAAAATCCTCGCGCGGTTTAGGCGCTAGTGGTCTTCACGGACGGACGTTTTGCTTTTAATTAGTTTTTCTGTATCAAGAAACCACAAAACAGGGATTCTGGCCCAGGGTTTTTAGAGGATTTTTTTTTCTTAATTTAACAACTGGATTTATCCACTATTTCGTTATCAGGACCCGGCAATGATTTTCTTTCTACCGAAAATCGCCGTTTTTGCGCACAGAATTACTTTCCCTACACTACGTATGCGAGAAAGTAAAATTGAATACTAATGTTTTAAAAATATGGTAATCCTGCATGAGATATGAAATTTGTCAATTGTGCAATTGTGTACAGTGGGATGTATTTCTCGAGTTAAATTTCTTTTTATCAAATGAAATTACTCTACTAATGATCATTTAAATTTCATGTAAGTTATATTATTAGCAATCTGTAGTTATGCAATGTATTCAAGGCATGAAAGTGTTTAGGGTGTCGCTGTCAATAACAAGTACGTTGATTGAAATGAAATGCAGGGATACTCCTCAGCCAGAATAGTCCTTTTACACATGAGAGTATGATGTAGAAAGGAATAAGAGATAATTCAGGGAATTTATTTTGCTTATGAGTGTATATTACTACATTATTATGTGTCTAAACAATTCCCTTGATATCATTTAGTCTTGTAATAGGACTTCTCAAAGAGACAAATTGATATTTGCAATTCGAAAAAATCATTCAACATTTCAATAAAGAATTTCATAAAATTTTGAGTGGAAACGTATATAGAAAATTCAATGAAACGTTGATGAATATAGTTTCAAAAAATAAATATTGTGAAGTTCAATAGAACTATTGAATTTGTGTGACTTACAAAGTTTAGAGATAGTACTAGTGGCCAGCTACAGCAAAAATGATTCGGGCCGAAACCACACAAAATGGTTTTCCAAACTGTCGCACGTACATTGTTTTAAGAATAACAAATACTGTCATAACATAGCAATAAATTAAATATTTTTATAACGGAAGTCTTCGAGTACTGCACTATCATAGGATATAGTACAAATACAGTACTATGTCAAGAATATTAAAAATGTTTCTATTCCATAACTCAACACGTAATGAACAATAGTTAATAGCGAGTGACCTCTTCCTTAGAGGCTTGCTGTCACGTGTCAATGACTTCAATCTGAACGCGCAATATGAGATTAGGTGGAATCAAAGATTCTTCGGTCAAAACCGAAACTTTTGTTTTTACTTTCCCGTATACGTACGTATACGTATATACACGGAGTGATATACGTAGTATAGGGAAAGTTATGTAATGCTGCGCGAAAAAATGGCCAATTTTCGGCGGAAAAAAATTAATTGCCGGCCGTGAAAACGAATAAGTGGATAAAACCAGTTGCTAAATTAAGAAAAAAAATCCTCTATCTCGTGGAGTGGTCAAAATCCATGATTTGTTGCTTCTTTATACTTAAAATCGATTGACGGCATTCCCCGTCTGTCCGTCTGTGGTCAACGCTAGCGCCTAAACCGTTCGGTCGATTTTCTTCAAAATTGATATTCCCAGTCGATCTGATTCTAGTCGAAGCTTTGTGATTTTGAAAAAGATTCTTTAAAATTTGGGGTACTTTATATGAAGCCCCCCGGGAATTTTCAACATTTTCTCAAAAACGGCTCCAAATTTTTTCTTTAAATTTCTTGTATGAATAGAGGAAAATACACACTTTTAACATGGCATAGTCCGATTTTCACGTACAACCTCTGAATTTTCGAAAATTGTGAAAGTTTGAATTTTTTTTCGGCGTCGTTCTCCAACTACAAAATTGAAGATAGAGATTTTTCCTTCAAATAATTTTGTTCTGCATATTGAGTTCTTTAATAAAGGTCATGTAAATGTTTTTCTCACAATTTTGGTAGTTTTCGTGCAATATTGTGTTACAATATGTGCAATTTTAAAAAAAATTACAAAACAAAATTTTCTCAAAAACGGCCTCCAAATTTTTTCTTTAAACTTTTGGTAGGGATAGTGGTAAATGTACTCTATCAATGACATAAAAGCCATTTGGGTCTATCGTTGGTTTTTTCAAAAATTACCAAAATGTAAATTTTTTTACTTGTCTCTCACGTCGTTAATATTTACATTATCGGCGATTTTTTTACATTATTATATTTACGAGTATATATTCTTTAAATAATGTCAAGTAAAGTTTCTCGAAAACACTACCGTTTTCTGTGAAAAGTAGCTCAAATTTCGGCATTTTCAGAAATGCTCAACGTCATTTTCTCGTATATGGCTGCAATTTTTTTCTTGAAACTTTTGTAACGGATAGTGCTAATTACACTCATTAGTATAGCGTGAAGTTTATTTTGAGTTTTTTTGTTTTTTCAAAAATTATATAAATGTAAATTTGTTGAAAGATCTCTCACATCTTTAATATGCACATTATCCGCAATTTGTAAAGATGATTATATTTGTGAGTGTAAGTGCTTCAAATAACTTCAAATAAAGTATTTTGAAAAACTCAATCATTTTCTGTGAAAATGAGCTTCAATTTCGCATTTTTTTAGTAGTGCCAAAACGCCATTTTCTCTTAAACGGCACATAATTTTTAAAAGAAAATTGCCATTTACGGCTAGGTTTTTGTGTTCTTTAATATTCTAAAATTAATGTTTCTGTTCTACCAATAGGAAACCGAAAAATTAAGAAAATGACAAAAAAATGTACTTTTGGTGATGATAGATGGTAGCTGGCAAGAAAGAGTATGTGGCAGTTCCGAATAGCTAGCGAAGACCCAGGAAAATAGAAAACTAATTCGGGAAAGTCTGTGCCATTCTGTAGCACCACTAGTTAGTTTTTTTCCCCGAGTCCTAACGAAACTAGGCATCTCTCACATATCCGGAAGCAGCGTAATTTTCTTTCAATTTCTGCGCGTGCATTGGAATTGGATACAGATTACTCTCAATCTAGTAGTTGCTCGAAAAGCGCGTTGATTCTAATGATATGAACATGTTACACAACAACAATGTGTATTCCCACATTTTATAACTTTTAGTCTGGTGATTAAAATTATGTGAAATTTCAAAATTGCGTGTGACAATTCGCCTATTAAACGGCTTATCGTGATTGTGGGTCAAGCTAATATATTTTAGGGTTTTGGAGTATCATATAAAAGTAATTTTATTATGGCAGTCATGGT
>JAHLJT010002406.1:158131442-158201261 GCA_031308135.1 Acheta domesticus
GGCCACGATGGAATATCACACCGCATTTCGCGTCTTTCTCACTCGTGTCGCTAGAAGTTGCGTGATCGCAAGCACTGCTTGATACGGTCGCGAAAATTTTACATTATGGAAGCATAGAAATACAACAAACATTTAAATTGTTTATGATTTACAGAAGAAATGAATATATTTGTTCAGAAAAAAAATTAAGCGAGAAATAAAAAAGCACCCAATTTACACAATTCGACTCCTTTTTTTATTTTTCGCTTCATTTTTCTGTCTGAGCAAATACATTCAGTTCTTTTGTAAATAATAAACACTTTAAATGTTTCTGGAGTGTTTTCTATAATTCTATAATGCAAGTTTTGCGTAGAAATCCTTTTTTGAAAGCGACTTTTGAGTGCTTATTGCGGCTCAACTATTCGGAATATCCACGTAGTTTATTAGACAAAATATGCTTAGAATTGTCTTAAGAGCTTATTTTGGAAGTTTCGACGTTTCCTCCCCGGACACCCTGTATATACACTAACTTCCCGCCCTTCCCTGACCTTCGACCGCCCCATCCTCCCCGGCTTGTCGCATCCCCCACCTTCCCCGTCGCACCCACCAGCTCTCCCGGGGCATGTAAATTGCGGACCAGAAGGACAACCCACATGTAAATTACTGACCAACCCAGAGAATGGCATACGTAAATTAAGGACCGAATACCTATTTTTCCAGGTAAAAGTGAAAGGTGACCAATGAGAGTGTGACCAGGTAGTGAGAGCCGCAGGGGCGGCTGGCCCCGGGCTGCACTTTTAGGGGGCGAGAACATTTCACAATAAATAATAATAATAAATAATAATATCTTGTAAAAATTTGAACCATTTCCTATTTCTGTCGCACCTGCGATTCTGATCGATTGAAGTGAGCACGGAATCGTTCATTACCTATTTTGTGACTTCTTTAAATCAATGTATTATAGCGACATATTACTCATTGTAGCGACTGGCAACACAGGCCGTACTGACTTGTAGGCATTCCCCGTAATTTTATGTTGTGCTTGAATTGTTTATGACTAATATTCAGCGAGAATTACTCCTATCATATAAAGAACAGTGTTCAATATTGTATAATAAGACTATTGCCACCTCTGGATGAATCTCCGTCTGGCAAGTGAAGGGAAAGGCACTAGAAAATGCAGGACAGACGCGCGGCGGCGGCGGCGGCGGTCCCCTTAATGCGCCTACCTGCATTTCGTTTTCCTGCAATTTACATACAGAATTAGAAAGTAAGTTTCACGAGATAAGATGAAGGGATTATTTGGATCGCAATCTCCGCCCGAACTCCCTCTGCATCACCTGCCCCGCCTAGCCCCGCTCTGGCATGTGCGCTACGATCATCGTTGCTTTGGGTATCTGTCATCAGATGCCTTGCTGAACACTTTCGGTAACACACCACTAACAAATGGACCTTAAATTACTCAAACTTAATTATTACGTTAAAGAAATGAATCAAAATACATTTATTAGAAAATGTTACGGAGTTTAAGAAATGTTTTCATTTACAAATGTACATTTTCTCACCGTTTATGTAATATTCTCGGAAATCAAGGATGCACACTTAAATTTTGGTTTTAAGGGGTAGGAAAGGGAGATCGGTGTACTTTATTGAAATGACGTACAGACAGTAACTTTTGTAACATTTTCATTAAGATCAGTATAAAAGTGTGGATTTGAAGGATAAACAAACTTATTTATAAAGAGAAAATAATAATTTGAAGAAAAAAAAGTTATGCCCGACAAAAATTTCTACTTTTTCAATGAAAACCAGCACCAAAATCTGTTATTTTTTACTGATTCGTTATAGCTTGTTACTCCCTTCCATACGGAGCTCGATAGACGCTGCATAACTTACCTGGATTGAAAGGATCGTGGTTACGAGGGAAATATTAAAACAGTTGAATGATGCTACATAAGGAGGAAATTGTGAAAGGGAAATATGAAAAGAGAAACCGAATCAAGTTAGCATTTAGTTAATTATAATGCCTTATATATATATATATATAAGGCATATATATATATGCATATATATACATATATATACATATATATACATATATATACATATATATATATACATATATATATATACATATATATATACATATATATATATACATATATATATACATATATATATATACATATATATACATATATATATATATACATATATATACATATATATATATACATATATATATATACATATACAGGGTGAGTCACGTAACTTTAGCACCTCCTGTAACTTTTGAACGGTTTGAAGATATTGCAATGCAGTTTTCACGGAAGTGAATGAGGGAATGGGGCTAATTGATATGTGTATGATTTCTCTTTTATCACTTTTATTTTACGAGATATTTGAGGTAACTTTGTTTTTTCAAATGGGACTATACATATTTTTTCAGTCTATCATAACAAGCGTAAAAAGACGAATCTAAAGATATAAATATTGTCATATGTTAGATAAGCATTTTTTTGAGTAATTGTGATTTTTTGCGACTAGTGTTTAACGGATATTTTCATTGTAACTGTCAGCCCCACAAGGTCACGCAGCGCTCCCCCAGCAAACGCGGGGGTCGGGGAAGGGAAGGTATTTAAGTACTTGAGGATACGAAAAATATTCACAAAACTGTTGCACTTTTTCCTGAACTCTCCTTTCATCTTAATCCATTTTCAGTAATTTGGGTTTCTTAGGGATTGAAAATACGGATTTGTCTTAAGTAGTATTTATTGAAATAAGATTATTTCTATCCCTAAGTTATTATTATATTCATATTAACATTGAATTTTTTTTATCAAAATATACAATATATTTTTGGACAGTTTTAATTATATATTCTTATTGTGCTTTGTTTCAAGATCCCATTACTACGTATCTTATGAAATCCCATTAAATGGAGTTGAAGTTACAAACAATTTTATTACAATACAAACTTATGACAAATTCTTATTTTCCATCCTTTAATTCCTTCAATCAAAGAAAGACGAAAATGTGAAAATGCAGAAGAATGGAAAGCACAGTTCAGGAAAAAAACTGCAATGGTTTTGTGAATACTTGGAATACTATTTTTCGTATTTTCAAATAAGATCCCTCCCCTTCCCTTCTCTTCGCCGGGCGCATGTGTGCTGGTGGAGCGCTGCATGACCTTGTGTGGTGGACTATTCAAAACGTCCGTTAAACCCCGGTCGCAAAAATCAAAATTAATCAAAAAATCCTTATCTAACATATGACAATATGAACATCATTGGATTTGTCTTTTTACGCTCGTCATGGTGGACCTGAAAATATATGTATAGTTCCATTTGAAAAAACAAAGTTACCTAAAAAATCTCGTAAAATACAAGTGATAAAATAGAAATTAATGCACGTATCAATTAGCCCCTTTCCCTCATGCACTTTCGTGAAAACTGCATTGCAATAACTTCAACCGTTCAAAAGTTACAGGAGGTGCTAAAGTTACGTGACTCATCCTGTATATATATATATATATATATATATATATATATATATATATATATATGTTAAATATAATGCCTTATATACATAAGTCATTCCTCATCAATAAAATTAGGTGGCAAATAAAATTATTATGTACCACGGGTGTTAACTGCTTCTAATGATCTCGAGCAACAAAGAGCCTTCGGGATTTTGTCACCACTCGATAATTATTACCCTTATAACGCCTTTAGTTCATAAATAATTTAGTCATTCAGAGATTTTCCCAGACAGATAAAAATCAATAAAACAATCGAATTGGTTTTTAATTTAAATAAGGATACGAGATTATGTAAAGGCAGTTAATTTGAAATCGAAGACAGTCCAATTTTATTTAAAGAGACAACCAACTTTATAAATTAAAATTTAGAATGGAATATGGAAGCAGGTAGGACAAAATACTGAGAAAATAGCCTCATGGAACGGTAATATATTTTATTATCAAACAAGATATATAATTTTCATTTTTGATACTGTGTGGTGACAGCAACGAATAAATAATTGTATTTGAAATTGGAAATGATTTTGGATAATTTCAGTCAGAACACATTTTCTTTCTCTAAGCAGAGCTCAAAATAAATTGTTTTAATTAAAAGTAACGTTATAAACATTTGCCTCTGCTAATATCGACGTTGCAATGAAGACCAGTCTGTCATTTTCTTGTAATCAGCAACTGTCAAATTGTGGTATTTACTGGAATTATTGTGATATTACCTACGCTTTCTGAGTTTTGTTTAGTGTGCGGAAAACGGAGAACACGTTGTAATAAGAATTCAATGGAATGAAGATAATGTAGTGTAGCCACGTCGCACAGTGTGTAATTTTGACGATCTAGGAGGAAAAAAATTATAACTCCCTTTGAAATGAATTTCTCGTAGTTTTTAGAGGTCTGTTGTGTAAATAATGTCCAAATAAACAAATCTTCTCGTAAAACTTAAATTTTTACAAAATATTTAGGAAATTTGAATACTTGTTAGCCCTCATGACAATATACGTTTTTCAAACGTTGCATTTTTTTAAACTCTATTGGACATAATATTTGAATTTTACAAAACACACTATGCAAGAAAAATAAAATGAAAGTATACGAAAATAAAAAGCTGAAAATGAAAAAATAAAAACAAAAATAAAGTGAGAGGAATGTACAACAAATATTTACAAATTAATTTGAAACACTTCTCGTGTATTCTTCTGATGGTGATTCTTCTAAATATGCCGTCTCTTTTTACTTTTTTCCCTTATTCCTTGATTCTAATAACACGAAAAGTTCAAGTTTCACTTTTTTGGGTACAGTTGTAGTTTTGGCGCATATGCTCGACTTGAATGGATCTGAGCTAATTAGCAGCCGGTGTAGCAAATTCATATTTGCGTTCGCTCTTGACGTTTTTCTAGTTCTTTTTCGCCACTTTCGCTTTATTTTCTTCTCCTCACACTTGCCATGTTCGTATTTCTGAACGATAAGAAATGTGCAAAATGCACTCAAAATAATTTTTCCTTGGCGTATGTGTACATACTAGCGGGTTGAAATATTGATATCCATCGTCAAAGCAAGTGACAATTATTGGCACATTGGCATCAAAAATGATTCAAATTTGGCGCCGTGGCGGGAGATTGGTTTTTAATAACAATCTTCGGCTTTTATTAACAGGTCAGAATTTGCATTTTAAACGTACCGCGTCGGACTTATAAAAACTCCACTCCAAAACCGCGTGCTGGCTGCGAAAAGAGCGGGTATATAAAACTTCCTGTCTTCTTTGCTTTTCGAAGCCTTGCATTTGATCTGGTGGGCTACCTATTAGTTCATCTCCCTTCGCCAGGGGGCAGCTCCTAGCGAGTTCCGCCGCCAAGCACTCTGGTACAGAGAAGATTATTTAGATACACTAGATCTTTGTTTTTAACCTATGTCGCCAAATTCAAACGCCGAAACAGGCAATTCACAATAGTTGCTCCGCCCAAGGAAAGGGCTTCAATGAGCGTGCATTCAAGTTCCATGAGAACAGGTTAAGCTCTCAAAGTTGGTACTAGTGCCGCCCCTCCACTGGTTTTTTCAAAGAATAACCGCTTTAAGTGGGAACCGAGCAAAGTCATCAGTGAAAGCTTGGTGCAATACAAATTAGGAAAGGGCGATTGATTTCACTTGAGAAGGAGGTAAAAAGGTGAACGATTTATTCATTGATTGCTTATTTCCTCATATTATCTTCTAATAAGAGGGGTACATTGTGTCTTTCCAGAGATCGAGCGAGCGTTGTCCAGAACGTTCGTTTCGCCATAACCCAATTCATAGCTCTCCCACTCTCAACCTGAATCTAAATATGAAGCTATATTTTCTGCGTTAACAACAATGATGCAGGCTTTTGAAGAATGGATCTTCGAGCATTGTTAATTGTAGTTCTTCCTATTGGAAGAGGCTTCACAGAGCTCCTTATCTACAGCTGCCACATATCTTTTAGTCATACTTCCGTAGTTTGATTTCAATAGCTATGGATACATTTTCTGAGTTAGTGTCTACAAAAGGTTTCAATTGTATGATTTTAGCTTTAATCCCACAGTACCTGAAGGACGCATTAGGTCTTCTAGCTCCATTAAGTTTTACATTTATTTGTGATGGACCTGGGACGGCCTCTGACATTTAATCAAGGAGGGTAAGAGTTTCTTGTAGCCAGGACGAATCTTTAAGAACGACTCTTTACTTCTTACGGAGTTTTGCAATCCGGTTTCAACTTTTTGACAAATACATCTGACGTAAGATATAATTTTGTCCAAAAATGCTTTTTGAGGTTGTAAAATTCCTAATTCACATAAAACATTTAATACAGCTTCAGATCTCTTATCAATTGAATTGTTTACTCATATATCAAATAACAACCTGCGGATAACTTGACCCTTTCTGTAAAAATGTATATATAATTCAGTTAAGCAGGTATAAGCAGCTAGTCTTTTCACGATTAAGAACCCAAAAGTACTAGTTTTAAAATGTATATGGCCCGAAAGGTGTATATTGGTGTATAACACACTAAAACTAATTGAATTTAGAGAACGTGTAATACATTCAATATAAATCGCTTATCTTTTCCATAATTGTAAAAGCATGTACATTATTAATAGTAAACCCACAATCACAGAATGAGACGAGTAGTGTATTCCTACCAAGGGAACTTTATGGACTGAAACGGCCCATTCGAAGCTGAGCGCTGGCGGAGCGGCGATGGACGTCTTTGGACATGCACCATGGGGTCCTTGTGACCTTTAAGAGAGAACTAACAACGTTTCCACATAGTTCAGACATACTACTACACAGAAATATAACAATTTTACTATTTCAATTCAGTCGAAAATTGAATTTTTTCCAGCTAATTGGCCAAAATTACATACTGAGCGTCGCATCGTATTTTGAGATCGACACTAGTGAAACCGATTTAGTTTCGTATGCCGCTCTTTATCTTCCATAATTGATTCAAAGTTGTTCTAGTACTCAGTGATTTATTTCCAGGAATACAAATCGGATTCTCTCCACTTACGCTGTCTCTACCAGGTACTTATTACAAGAACATACTTCTAGTGTTTCGTTGATCACTTATGCTCTTTTTTTAGCGCATTTACAAACACATATTATGCTTGCTTAAATAGTAAAAAATGAAATTATAACCATCCACATTTTTTGATTTCCTTTTGTAACAACACCTGTAGTACGTGACTGATTAGATAAGCCAATTTCCAGTCCGAACTTTTATTCTTTTACGTACTTTTAGAGATGAGCATTGTTGGTGTTTCTGTCATTAGAAGAGTTACGTAGTCACGAGTGAAGCCATGGATAACGTCATGAAATGTGTTATGATGATTGTTGGAGAGGGAGATTACACCGGTTGCGGTCTTAGTGGAAGTAGAATATCAGTGGGCCGTGCCTCAAAGTACCATCAAAATAATGACATTGACTCCAAAAGTTTACTTACGAGCTTAGGTACATCAAGACAAGTGTAGTTTCACTCTCGCAAACCAAACATACCGAAGTATAGGGAAATTTATCTAAGGCTAAAGTGGATAATTTTTGCTCCTTAATGCTGTAAATAACTTCTCCATTACGATATGTTGTCAGAATCCTTGTTTTGTTAGTCCTTTTTACTTTCTCGTTATCGCTTACGCAGTAGAGGGAAAGTTATGTAATGCTACGAGAAAAAAAGGCGAATTTCCGTCTGAAAAACTCTTTATTACATGGCCCTAATAACGAAAAGTTGTATAAATCCAGTTGCTAAATTTAGAAAAAGTCCTGTAACACGTGGTGTAGCCAGAATCCATGTTGTGTTGGTCCTTGATACTGAAAAATCGAAAACCGTCAGTCAGTCCCTTTGTCCATCCCTCTGTCTGTCCGTCTGTAAACAATGCTAGCGATTAGACCGTTCAACCGATTTTCTTCAAAATTGATATTCCCCAATTGATGTATGAAGCCCCTGGGACATTTTCAAAAAAATGACTCTTACGTTTTTTTTAAATTTTGTTGTTGGATAGTGTGAAGGACATTTAAGAGAATGGTGCAGATCTCTTCTAGGTTAAAACCCTATTTTTTCGAAAATTGCAAAAATTCAAAATTTTTTCGTCGTCTTCCTACAAAAATATTAAAGATTGATTTTTTCCTTAATGAAATATGTTCTTGAAAGATGGATTTTGAAATAAGGTCATGTACAATTTTTCGAAAATTTGAGTACTTTTCGCATAATTTTGCGTGAAACGCGTGTAAGCAATTTTTAATTTTGTTTAAACTTTTTTTCCTGAAAAATAGCACAATAGTTTTTTTATTAAATTTTGACATCGGATAGCATGTAGGACTCTTAAGAGAACGGTGAAGGTCTCATGTTCGATGACAATTCTGAATTTTGAAAATTGCAAAAATTCAAAATTTTTTCGGCATCTTTCTAAGGGCTTTTTGTTGCCAAGAATCATTAGAAGCAGTTAACGCCCATGGTATATATTTTATTTTGTACCGAAATTTAATGATTGTGATTTACTTATTTACCAATAAACTAGATGTTAACTTGACTCGGTTTATCTTTTCGTAATTTCCTCCCATAATTCCTTTTCATAATTTTCTCCGTGAGAGAACATTTAGCATCATCCAACTGTTTTCATAATTCCCTCGAAACCACGATCCTCTCGATTCACGTAAGTTATGCAATGTTTATCGAACTCCATATCGATGCCAGTAACATATCAGTAAAAAATAAAATAATTTTTATCGTTTTTCAAAAACCAGTTGGGGGGGGGCGACTACTACCATAATAAAATAGATTGAGAATAGATATTTACGTACTTAACGCTGAAACTGAAACTTTGGCTTTCGAATGAAAATGTCTCAGGACAAATTCACGATGGAAGCAGTGTGCTGTACTTCACAATCAATAATCCAAAGACGTTTTGTAAGAAATTGCTGACATTATTTTTGGTTCGAATACTCGGAAACCTTGAAGTGTGTAGTCTTGGAACATTCACAACATGCAAGATGATAGAATCGTGTAGATGCTACTTTATCGTACGCTTACCGGAAAGCAAACTTTCCAAGCAATGAACGGTGAACAATATCTCTGCGTGAGTGCTAAAAAATATTGTAGACAACAAAATCTTCGGAAAACTTGGTCTAATAACCTTGGCCTTCCTCTCTATTTTGTTGTCTCTTGAAGTCACCAGAAGTCAGAAGAAGCCTTTCCATATCCCAAGGCAGAGGCGTATCTACGATACGGCAGACATGGCACGTGCCATGGGCGCCACTCACAAAGGGGCACTATTTTGAATATATGCGCCAAAGCCAAATAACAAAAACTTAATTTTAAGTGTCGTGACAGGGACGCTAATTCTATGTTTGCCGTGGGCGCCTGGATACCTTGATACGCGTTTGTCCCAAGGCAACTCAATAGCGATCGAGGCTCGTGCTCCAGGAGCAGCTGCACAGACGTGCGATTAGTTTCAGTACGAATACTCGAATGTCTCCTGCATAGCACTTGACGCCGTGAGAAGCAAACTTACTCTCATGGTGAGCGGCTGTTCTTCCCCTTCCTTAACTGGTTCTCGTGGGTAATGTATTTCCTTAAATACAGTAAGGGAAGTTTTCCGTGAAAAATTGGAACTTTTCGACGGTTAGGTATATTAAATGGAAATATTGTTTAGGATTACGGTACAGAATTGCATTTTTTTAAAATAAATTCGGATAACATTAGCAGTGGCGGTAACTCGGATAGCATGTTTATAAGAGACTTGCTGTCTTCGATATGCCATGATTTTTACTTCAAGTAGAAGAGAATGTGGAGTTGCTCATATTTTGTCTTCGCGGGATCTGCGATCCTGTAAAAATAACGAAAGTGGACCAATTATGGCAGACGAACCATTTGGGAGGATTGACGGAAAAATTCGCCCATGTCTGCACACTTACTTGTGTTACATACTCAAAAGAATAGCGGAATGAATCGGTGATTCACTTTGAGGCCCCCTCAAAACGCCCGGAGATGATGAGACACATATAAGAGAAGAGGCGACATGTGATATTACTGCGATTATCTGTACAGATTAGCTACTAAATCAGGTAAGGCCGGGCGGATTTTTCTGTAGCCTTAAGCTGCTTGCGCGCGGACCGCGGTGGAGGCTCGGAAGCGGAGCTGACAGGGAGGGGATGGGGGAGACGTTGCGCCACGCTTCTGGGCGCTGTTTCGTAAGCGCGAAGGAGGGCGGGAGCGAGGACGGGAGGAACGGGTGCGGCAGCGGGCGAGGACGAAGGGTGAGGGCTCACGTGAGAGGCAGCGTTCGTAAGGACGATGTCCCTGGCGCCCAGCGCGGGCGGTGAGGGCCGCCGGCAGGGCAAGCGAGAGGGAGGGCTGCAGAGGACATGGGAGGGCAACGGCGGCATCGTGGATCGGTGGGAGATGACATTCAAGGGGGGCTCTTTGCGCACTCTTCATTCATGCGCCGTGACCTGGGCGCCTCTGCCTCCGCCGCCGCCGCCGCCGCCGCCGCGAGCGCGGAGTCAATGGCCTCCGCGCGGTGTAAGGCCGTCCACCATTCAGGTAACCCCGTCCCGTCCCGTCCTGCCGGTCGGCCGGCCCAACCGGCCACTCCCCGCTGTCCCCCGCGGCCGCCGTCGATGGGGGTCCTCCTCAGGTGTGTACCGCTGGCATTGGTCTGCATTCTGGGGCCCGGATGTTGCGAACAGGTAGCCAAACTACAGATTAGGTGGGTTGCGTCGTTCTACCTGCTGTTTTCAGTCTTGACAATGGTTTCAAAGAGGCTGGTGGTGTTGGTATCTTGTTTGTATTTTCCAAACGCATACTGTCCCTATTGTATTTGGAGACCCGAACAAGAACGTACCTGAATAATCATGGTATGCAGATTCCTGTGTGCTTCGAACCACTCAATTGTACTCTTTAAGAAAAGAAGAGAAAAAGCTGGTACTTGAAAATCTAGAATCAAGAAGTTGCTTAACGCGTTGCGTTTTCGAAGTATCTCGAGGCAAGTAAAATTGAATATTTCGCTCACGAAACAGCTCTCATAATTTTAATATTTTCAATTGTAATGTATCTTGAAAACAGTGTCCTGTGATTTATGAAAGTTAAATTGTATTTCTTTTTTTACATTTTTTCAAATTTCTCGGATATATTCCCACATTTAAAGTCTATTAACTTCATACAGTAGAATAAAATTATATTGATTTTTGGAAACTACGTTCAGTTCACAACTTTGGCATTTTGTTACACTGAGGATCGCAGTGATATATTGCTCCGAAACTGTGTAGAACGACTCCGCTCAGGCTGCTGGGAGAGCGGGTTCGCGTAAGTGACGCAAGACTTCGGTAGATCAACATTTTCGGAAGTCGAGTGAGAACGCCGGTTTTAAAACGTCGTGTCGCAGTTCGTGCGCGGGGGGAGGGTGTTGGCTGAAAGGAAGAAATTTGTGGAGGACCGGGGCAACCAATAGGCGGCTTTACACGATCATTCTTCAACTCTCGCTGGGCAGCGAGCCACTCAGGTACACGTTTCAGAACGCACGTCTAAGGGGAAGATCCAGTTCGCGCGCAAGAGCGTGGGTTGCGTTTATACGTGCATACACGTGGAGTCTTGTTGTGTAGAAGAAGTGACAAGCTAGGCGGCAATTTGAAATGTCGGAAACTCATTGTTAGAGCCGGGATATGGTGAGGAAGTTTATTTCCGTTTACAGAGTGCCTAGCTTATGGAGATTAAGGACGTCAGTGTGTATAAACTAAAACTTAAAGTATGTGGGATACGGAAATTAATAAATTTGTGGCAAAGAGTTTTCTCCGAAGTAGATCGGAATTTTGTGTGTTAAAAAAAACTCAAAGTATGCATGGGGCCTTTCCGAAAGTAATTGAGAAAGATGAAAGAGAAGTGGTGTCGCGGCGGGTATATACTAGGGTATGTACACCTAATTTATGATTTTACTTCAATTCATTTAATAATGGCGTTTGTGTACTTTTTTTCTCGATAACTTTTCACCAAAATAGTGCGTTTTGTCGCTTCAGTTTACTTCCTCGTCGTAAGCAGTGGTAGAAATACCACACAACACAATAATTTTACGGTTACAGTGATCGTGTCAACATTTCTGATATTTAACAAATGGTAAGAGTACTAATTAAGTAATTGCGGTTTCACTGAAATACAGGATATTATACACACGGTCATCCAACTAGAGCATGCAACACTATCAGTACGGCAGTAGCAGCAGCGAGGACTGTGGGACCGACATGCGGGACCGTCGCATCTCTTAAATTCCATGCGCCGCACAAGAAAGCGCTCTAGAACGCTGCAGGGATCTTTACATGGACGATTTTACTCGAATTGTTCTTGAGCGCGCGCCGAGTGGTGTGCAGGAGCTGGCAAGTAATATACTCCGATTTTCTTAACTCTGCCCTGACAGGAATCAGCTGTGTGACGATTCCATCCAATCGGGAGCTTGAACGTCTCTGTAGTGACGTCACACTAGCGAAATACCAGCCCCTGATTGGATGGCAGCGAAACAGCGATCCTGTCAGGGGCAGAGTCAGAAAATCGCAATATAAGAACCACGCTTCTGCGCACCTCGGTCCTGCCCGGGCACTTGCGCGCGCTCTAGCTCGTGGTCAGGAACGTCCCAGTTCAGACGCGCGGCTAAAAATGCTCGGTGTAAAGGGCCCCTATACCCTCCCTCGTTCTAATACATCGAAGGCACCTCCTGGCTACTCACGGTGGCTCCGCGTTGCGCCGCCCCTTGTGTCGCTGGGCCCCTGGCCGCAGCCCGCGACGCACGGCAGCGCGCGCAGCTGCCTACTCTCAAGCCCCGCCCCGCGCGCCGCGCCGTCGCCGATCCCTCCTTTCTGTCATCGTGTGCTCTTCTCGGGTTCTATTCTGAAATATGTGCGCAGCCTAAAGCAAGGGAGGAGTAACTACATTCGTGTGCCCCCTTGTCAATTAAAGTTTGTATTTTCATTCGGCTTGTTACTAGTAAATAAATAAAACCACTACAGGGAGAATTAATTATGATTTTAATGAAACAATCAATACATTCATTTTGTGTTTAAACCATTTACCACGGTTTGCATATCCCTTGGAAAGCTTTTTCCCCAAATGTCATATAACTACTCCCCATGTTGTTGGTTTGTGTAGGGAAAATCAGGGATTCAACATATTTACGAAACTAAAGTATTTATTTCTGGTCTACAGAGCTCCTTTCAAATGTTCAGGGTATCTCATTCTCCCTTTTTGTTTGTTCTTGTTTTTCTTTCCCTTCTTTTGCACTTTGTTTTATTTCCGTGGTATTTTCTTTCCCATTTTTTCGTCTGTGCCTTTTCCTTTACTTCCGTTAATGGAGATATTGCTTGATATTTTTAGTTCGCTAGAGGTTGCCTCAATACTTTTACGTCAAACCATCGCGGTTTGCGTCGTTCTCGGTGCGGAATCTCCTCAAACATCGAGCTCTTGACGGAATTTGCAATTCTTGCTCTGACATATTGACATTAAAATAACTTGCGTTTTTTAAACAATGTGTTGACAGTGTGGTGTAGAGACAACCCCACTTTAGAAAATTCATAACTACACCTTGTGCTTGTTCATTGAGTAAATTTCTCAATTCAAATTCTCAATACTGGAAAGGGTACAAGATGTATTTTTTTCTGAAAGGGTTCAAGATGAATTTTTTCCTATTTTTCATTGGCGTTTCCAAAATGGCCAGATGGCTGTCGACTCATATGTATGTTACCCATACAGACGAAAAACAAATGCACAAGTATTAGAACAGATCTTTTTCGATTGTTATGTGCCAGTTTAGTTATTCGACTAATACAGATTGGGGTAATTGTTAATTAAAATCAATATGTCGAGTGGCCGCTGCAGCATCAAAAATACTGCTGATCAAAACCACACAAATAGTTTTCCAAAAGTAGCATGCACACTACTCAAGAATAACAAAATACTCTCATACAACGTTGCAATAATACAACATATTTCAGGAAAAATAAATATATCTAGGATCCTTCCCTGTATTTTCAGCAAAAACAGACATCACGAATACTGAAATAACAGTATAATGCAGTAAAAATGTTCGTTACATACCAAGAACATAAATTTAGTTTCATAACACAACATGTATAGAACATTTAGTGGGGAGCGGTTTATTCCTTGAACCCTGGTGATGCATGACGGCAGTGTACCGTAAGCAGTATTGTACGGAGGATGAGAATTAAGTCAGTACGCGCAGTTTGAGAATTGGCGGAATCAAATATTTGCATTTTTCAATCAAAATCGAAACTTTTTTATTATTTTTGGATTTTTCCGAGATACCTGGTATCTAAAGAAACCATAGACATTTCTCCGGTGGCCGACGTACCTGCAAAATTATAATCCGTAGAGGTGGCGACTTTGCAATCAACGGTTTTGTGGTCTGTTGTGTACGTTTTACGACAGTGTGCTTTTATTATGATAGCTTTGTTGTTGCTTTTTTTTATCTCTGATTTGAGAGCAACTAACATTATCCGTATTCTCATTTCGTAGACACCAGCAAAATTAAGTGCTGTAAGGATTTGAATTATGAGGAGTTCGGAATTCTAGTTTCAATCATAGTATTGATATTCTCAAAGTACATTTGAAAGGAAATTGTACTTGAATCCAAAGGAATGAAATACATCTCATAGCATTAAAATGTTTTTGTTTTCTTTTGCATTTACAGTTTGTGTTTTTAAGAAAGGAACAGCACCATTAGCTATTCGCGAAAAGTATCGCGACCTTGCCTGCATTCCTTTCTTGTCGCTTAAACTATACAAGGAAGCGATAAAGTTATCTACACGCAGAGATACCGAATTTCTGATAAATGTTTTGAAATTGAAAGACCGAATAGGCTTCAAATGCTTCCTGTATATATTTTTATATATTGTCTGTGAAATTAAGTCGCCAGTCAGGGCAAAATTGTAGGTACTCACTCCAGACCAGAAGAGAAATAATTGTTACTACTAATCCCGTTGTGCAAAATTAAATCTTAAAAATGGTCACTTAGATGTAATGATATGCAATTTACATATTTCTCTCAGTTCACCACATACTACAGCACACACCAAAACATTCATAATGCTGGGTTAACATACCAGTCTCAGGGGAAAGCTTTTGCTGCTCGTCGTAGAGTTTAATGGTTTGAGCGCCGTTTCAGAATTGAAATTTTTTAAGAACAATTATTAATATTTAGAGCAAAAATATTAGTAGTTTCTGCGCACCTTCGGACCATGGTTTTCAATTTAAGACAAGTTCTAGGTCAATGAAGTCATAGGCTTCCGCGGCCAGAGTCAGATGAATGATCTTGGTTGTCCGGGGACTTGGCGGCACCCGGTCAGCCAAGTTCATTCACAAGTTCTAAGTCAATTTGTCCGGCCGATTGCTCTCATGAAACATAGAAATATCATTCTTTCTATTAATATTTAAGTTTTGCTTAATATTTCGTCAGACACAATACCTATTTACGTAAATTGCCCCATGTTTATTTAAGAGAAGAGTTTAAATGTATCATTTCTCCCATTATTAGGAGCAGTTACGATGTATAATATTGCAATTTCTGCCTTCGGAAAGGCCAAACCAATTCAAACGAGGCGCCCGCTGTGCGGACTTGTAAATGCAAATATTTCTGTATTCAAGAAGGCTGATTTTTTATTCTACAAAAGAAACATGAATAAATGTCGACTCTTGCAGTATTTGCAGCACATTTTTACAGACAAGCGAGAATAATTTTATACAAGATCGACTCCTTATATGGAAGTGAACTTCCAATTTTTGAATAATGATATTCAAATATGGTATTCAGCGATCAAATCTTTTTTAAGGTAAAAGAAGTGTAAAAATTAAACATCCAGAACTGAAAGCCATGAAGTATTTCGCCGTATATATGCGAGTGTAAATATATGGTTACAAATCTATCGCCTTATGTAGTTTAAATATTATATCTGGAACACAAAAGAAATTAATTCTTTTTAAAGCAATTGCATCATCATAAATTCAATATTTGAGCATTATATCGCTATATGCTATATGTGGAAAATATTCAAATTATATACGTAACTATGGTGTCATTATATTCTTTCCAACTATATTGTAATTTAATGTACTATTTTATGAACGTGGGAAAAGTGGACGGGAATGGATGGCCAATTTCATTATGTAATTGAGCATTTGGAATGCACAAGGGAGCTTTTGCGATAGTGCATAGGGATCTATTTTGGAAAATTTGTATTTTGTTGATTTTTTTGGCTGCGGCAGCATAGAAGAGTATGGGACAGCTCATTAATTTATAGGGGAATATTAACATCTAGAGGGATGATTTTTTAAGAATAAAATGTAATTGATGGACTCTGCTAAGTGGCTAATGCTATTCGGTGTTGTATATTTTACCGCCATGTGAAGTCTTTTATGGAACAGAGTCCAAGATATTTAACACTTTTGTTGGGAGCCAGGAGATGTTTTGTGTTCGATATGAAATTTGAAGGGATGTCTAGGCTACGTAGAGTAAATATTTTGACTGGCTTTTATTATGATTTATTTCAATGTGTAATATTAAGTCCAGTTGGAAAACAATGTAAGGTGATGTTACAGATCTTTCATTGCAGATTAAAGATTGCTGTTCGTAGAATAAAGTGCGGTATCATCAGTAAAAGAGCTATTGCAGTATTTGGGGTTGTGATGTATCAGGTGTATAAATATTAAGCAAAGTTGGGAGAGGGTGAAACCTTAAGGTACTCCTGCTCTGTTGGTGAAAGGGGCGGAGAGACATCTTGGGAGACGCACTGAAAATGTGCGCGTAATAAGAAAACTTCCTACGATGCCAGAGAGATAAAGTAGAGGACCGATTGCTATGAAGTTTAAAAATTAACACTGGGTGCCAAATTGTATCGAAGGCATTAGCTGTATCTAGAAAGACTGCTTGTGGTCATGGAATCCTTCGATATCTTCAGTACGCGTAGAGAGGAGGGGTTGGAATCCAATCTGATGCGGTAGTACAGCGTTGACTGAGCTGAAATAAGAATTATACTAGAAAGTATAGATTTTTCAAATAGATTTCCCGTTGTGGGTAGCAAAGTAATCGGGCGATAGGTAGTTGGATCATTTTGTACTTTTCCATGATTGAGAATGGGAATAATGTGTGCGTGTTTCCATTTATCAGGAAAATACGTTTGTCTCACAGCAGCATTAAATATTACTATGCATATTACTAGTAATATGCACGATTACTTTTAGGGGTAGGCGTTTTAATGAAAAAGTTGATATTAGATAATCGCCATTTGATAATTTTGAGGTTGCTAGAGAAATATATTTGATGATTTCGGATGATGAAATAAATTTAGGCCACGTAGGAAATGTTATTTCTGGTCGTGCAATTATGTCTTGTATATGATTATTATGTTGCCAATCTTGAGAAGGATAAGAAACAAAACTTCATGCAAAATATTTACCTAACATTTGATATATCGTAAGGATAAGATGCTTCTTCTGTTGGTGTAACAAAGGTGAGTAGATTGGTAGGTTTCCGCTAAAGACGTCGAGTTAAGTTCCACGGTGTAGGATCAAATGTGTTTGCCGCTTGAGTTTGAAGATAAATCTTTTGCACGTGGGCGAAGGCCAAACGTCTCAGAATTTTAGTTAGGAGATTTAAATTAGATTTTGAAAGAGGAGAACGATGTCTCAGCCAGTGTTTTCGGATTTATTGTTTATGATCTATCAATTTCTTCATTATTAGTGATATTGTAGGAAGCGAAGTGCATTGATGGGCTGTTGGGCCGGTAAGTGAAGAAGAATTCTAAGAAGATACTGCCGTTTCGCAGCGTTGCCATTTTTTAATTTTATATTCTTCCCACTCGACGTTCGATTCGTCTTTCGGGGTTTTGACGGGTACAATGTGCATTTATTTGGCCATCTTCAGGTAAATGCGGATCTCGGTATAACTATTCACTATTTTTAAAATGTCATTTATATGACATGACTAAGGGATGTTTGTGTTCGTTGTCTAGAAATGGAGGGAAGGTGTTTGTGGAAAAATGGGGCTAATGATTTTGTGAGTTACAGTAGGTGAAAGAGATCTTTGGGGAATCTGGATGTAATGCGCGAAGAATAATGTGCGTATTGACCGAGATTGAATATTACAGAATTCGGGCATGCTGGAAGAATACAATTTTTGAGAGGTAAGCGAGATGAATTCAGATAGCTGTGGTACTTTAAGTCCTCGCTGGATTTTCGAATCGAAATGTATCAGGGACTTTCAAGATTTTTCTTAGATACTGGTTTCGATGATCTATAAAACGGAAAGGTTGGTTGGTGCCATTTTGCGCCGTATTGGACATGCATGTATGATTATGGGACTTCTTATCGTTTTATAGATGAGTGCTGCAGCTTATGCACTAAGGGCGGAATTTCCATTGGCGAAAGGGTATGGTATTAAAATGTTTGTACGTGTTTTATGGACTATTGATTGAATGTGGTGTTTCCAAGAGAGCCGTTTGAAATAAAACACACAGATATTTGACTGGCGAAGAATGAGGAAGCCAGGGGACAACGGTGTTACTTATTCGTAAGGATGTCGGGAAGGGAGGGCGTCCGAGTGAATATTTTAAAGTGTGAAGTTAATGTGTTTATTTTCTCGATTTTTTGGTCCAAATGGTGTAAGTGTAGGATTATATGTAATCATAGGCTAGGTTGATACCATTATGTGAAGTGAAAATAGCGGTATCGTGAGCATATAGAGCTATACTTGCTGTTCGTTCGTCTGCATGCCTGGTCGTCTGCCTGCCTGGTCCTCTGCCTGCCCGTTCGTCTGCCTGCCCGTTCGTTCGTCTGTCTGGCCGTTCGTTCGTCTGTCTGGCCGTTCGTTCGTCTGTCTGCCTGGCCGTTTGTTCGTCTGTCTGCCTGGCCGTTTGTTCGTCGTTCTGCTTGGCCGTTTGTTCGTCGTTCTGCCTGGCCGTTTGTTCGTCGTTCTGCCTGGCCGTTTGTTCGTCGTTCTGCTTGGCCGTTTGTTCGTCGTTCTGCCTGGCCGTTTGTTCGTCGTTCTGCCTGGCCGTTTGTTCGTCGTTCTGCCTGGCCGTTTGTTCGTCGTTCTGCCTGGCCGTTTGTTCGTCGTTCTGCCTGGCCGTTTGTTCGTCGTTCTGCCTGGCCGTTTATTCGTCCTTCTGCCTGGCCGTTTGTTCGTCTGTCTGCCTGGCCGTTTGTTCGTCTGTCTGCCTGGCCGTTTGTTCGTCTGTCTGCCTGGCCGTTTGTTCGTCTGTCTGCCTGGCCGTTTGTTCGTCTGTCTGCCTGGCCGTTTGTTCGTCTGTCTGTCTGCCTGGCCGTTTGTTCGTCTGTCTGCCTGGCCGTTTGTTCGTCTGTCTGCCTGGCCGTTTGTTCGTCTGTCTGCCTGGCCGTTTGTTCGTCTGTCTGCCTGGCCGTTTGTTCGTCTGTCTGTCTGCCTGGCCGTTTGTTCGTCTGTCTGTCTGCCTGGCCGTTTGTTCGTCTGTCTGTCTGCCTGGCCGTTTGTTCGTCTGTCTGTCTGCCTGGCCGTTTGTTCGTCTGTCTGTCTGTCTGGCCGTTTGTTCGTCTGTCTGTCTGGCCGTTTGTTCGTCTGTCTGTCTGGCCGTTTGTTCGTCTGTCTGTCTGGCCGTTTGTTCGTCTGTCTGTCTGGCCGTTTGTTCGTCTGTCTGTCTGTCTGGCCGTTTGTTCGTCTGTCTGTCTGTCTGGCCGTTTGTTCGTCTGTCTGTCTGTCTGGCCGTTTGTTCGTCTGTCTGTCTGTCTGGCCGTTTGTTCGTCTGTCTGTCTGTCTGGCCGTTTGTTCGTCTGTCTGTCTGGCCGTTTGTTCGTCTGTCTGTCTGTCTGGCAGTTTGTTCGTCTGTCTGTCTGTCTGGCCGTTTGTTCGTCTGTCTGTCTGTCTGGCCGTTTGTTCGTCTGTCTGTCTGGCCGTTTGTTCGTCTGTCTGTCTGGCCGTTTGTTCGTCTGTCTGTCTGGCCGTTTGTTTGTTTGTCTGTCTGTCTGGCCGTTTGTCTGTCTGTCTGTCTGGCCGGCCGTTTGTCTGGCTGGCTGGCAGTATTTTAAGGAAGTGCTATCCGGCCTACCAGTATATTTAATTATTCATTGGTTAGAATGAAGTTTCTTGTGTTCGTTATTTGTAATTATTTAAGTGATATATTTAAGAATCTTAATAAAAGATCACATATTTGGGAATACCGTTGTGTCGACAGCAGGGTATTTTGATCTTCCAGACTAAATCGTCGACGTGATTGATAAAAACAATTCATTTATTGTGAGCTAAGAAATGTAGTGTTGCTTTCTCAGATCTTCCGTGCACATTAACGGCCAATTCCTTTGCCGTGAATGTCGATCATAAAAAAGTGTTTGAAGATAACATAGCCTACATTGGGCCTGAACGCACCTGAAATCCTTATTGTTCTTTCCCTGAAATGTTTACTCTGAAGTCAGATGCGTCCTTGTCGCGTGAAAAAATGAACTATACTACGCCCACATTGGCAGTAGTGTTTCATGCATTGCTAAACGTTGACCTACAGGTGCGACTCGTCCAGACGCGGTCGGCGCGGTCTAGAGAAGTGGAGGACGGGTGGTCCTCGGTGCGTTGGCCCGGAAGTTGCTCTCGCGACTTATAGGCGGCGCTGCGGCGCGCTGGAATGCGGCAGAGGAGGAAGCGGAAGGAGAAGGGGCAGTCTGGGGACGGAGAAAGGGAAGGCGGCCGGAGGCCAGAGACCGGTTACGCGGAGGACCGCCCCCGCCCTCTGATATCGGTTCTCACTAGTGCTGAGCTTGCGTTCTCTCTCTCTCCTCTCTCTCTCTCTCTCTCTCTTCGCTCTCTCTGACTCTGTCTCTCTTCGCTCCCTCTTTCTCTCTCTGCCTCTTTTCTGTGTCTCTTTCTGTCTTTTAGCGCTCTCTATCTCTTTACATCACTTTCTTTCACACGCTTTATCTCTTCCTCCCTCCAGTGACGGCCATCGTCGAAAATTGAGGGCGACGACCTCGAACAACGGAATCGATTCGATAAATTCCTGTTAGAAGCGATTGTGCTAAAATTCATTAAACCCCTAAATCAAAGCACGTTTAGCGATAATAAAAAGTTTTACGCATTGCCGAAATGATCTCTTCCCTTTTGATATCGGTGTGGCTGTGTATGTTTTCACCGATGGTCCTGAGTCGACACAACAAAACTTGTTTTATTCACATTATATTTTATACACATTTTCCCTTTAAATTTCATTTTTGTTTCCATTGAGAGTTCGTTGTTGTTTTTTTTACTTTCTCGCGTATTACATTTTTATTTTCCCGTATACATACGTATATACGGAGTAATATAAGTAGTGTAGGGAAGTTAAGATGTGTAGTGTAGGGAAGTTAAGTTTCGTATGTAAGGCTGTGAAAAATCGATTTCGGCGGAAAAACACGTTTTGAGGGCCCCTGATCACTTCTGTGCCCTGATACCGAAAAAGCTTGTTTTTGTTCTTTTTTTTTCTTTTTCAAAACGTCCGTCCGCCCGTCTCCTTACCTCTCTCTGTTCGTCTGTGAGCAACCTTAGCGGCCTAAACTACACATAGGATTATTTCCAAAATGGATATTGCCCGGTCGGTCAGTACGACTCCAAGCTCTGCGATTTTGAATAACATTCGTTAATTTTGGCGGTTACTTTACACGAAACCCCTGAGACATTTTCAAAATTTTCTCAAAAATTGGTTCAATCTGGTTTCAATTTTTTTGTTTAAAATTCTTGTAAGAGTAGAGTTAAATTCATTTATAAATATGGCAGGGGTCCGATTTTCACTGTTAATTCTTAATTTTCGAAAATTGTAAAAGTAAGAAACTTGTAGGAATTTTGCAGTTGTTGAACAATTGCAAAATTGAAGATGGAGGCATTTCTTTCGAATGAAATTGTTCTCCGTAGTTAGTTCTTTGATTTACGTCATGTACATTTTTTGAACATTTTATTAGTTTTCGCGCATTATTGAGTGAAATATATGCAATATTAAAAATATCAATAACAAAAAATTCCCAACAACGGCTCTAAATTTATTCTTTACATTTTGGTAGGGATAGTGCTAAATGTACAGCATAAGATGGCATAAACGCGATTTTCCTCTATTCTTTTGTTTTATCAAAAATTTCACATTGTAATTTTTGGCATCTCACGTCGTTTGTATTTGCATTAACGGTGATTTTAAACATTATTGCAGTCGTGAGAATGAATGCTTTAAATGATTACAATGTTTTTCAAAACCTCGTAAATTTTCTGTGAAAATGAGCTCAAAATTCATTTTCATAAACACTCAAATGTCATTTTCTGACAAAGCAGTTCCAATATTGTTCTTCAAACTTTTTGTACGAATAGTGTTAAATAAACTGTATAAGAGGACATAAAAGCCATTTTGCTGTATTCTTTAGGTTTTTTAAATTACGCGATTTTTTAAATATATCTCACGCCATTAAAATGCACATACCCAGCTATTTGTATACATGTTGGCATTTGTGAGTGGAAGTGCTTCAAATGACTTTCAATGAAGTTTTTCGAAAACCCAAGCGTTTTCTGAGAAAAAGAACGTCAAATTTGGTAATTACAGTAATGCTTAAACATTTTCTTAAAAAAGGCTCCAAATTTTTCAACGAAAATGTCCATATACGCTCTTCTATACTATTCTTAAAATAATATTTTGTTTCTACCATTAGAAAACGGAAAAATTGAGAAATTTTTCTTTAAAAATGTACTTTGGCGGCGATAGATGGCTGGCAACAGGACGCGGCAAGACCAAAGAGCATGCCCAAACCAAAAGTTAGGAAACTAGTACGGGAAAGTCTAAGCCATTCTGAAGCACCAATAGTTTATTCATGATGTCATTGAAATATGTCGATCTTGATCACTTTGTTTGGGAAGCGTAAGTAATACGTCGTAGTCATTTTCTTTCAAGAGGCCTCCCCTCTCCATAAGACATGAAAAATTGGGAAGCTCTGCCTTTGGATGAATATTTATAGATATTTTATCTTCTTGAGAGACTGGTTACTGTTCCCCAAATTCGTCTCATATTTTTATGCTGCCGAAATTCTGCAAACGGTGCGTAATAAATAAAAGGGTGCATATTAATATTAAGCACATGATTATTAATATATTATTAAGCACGTGATTTGGGTGATTAATATTCATGTTTTATATTGCAAAAGTTGTGGTGTATTTCCACATTCACGTTCATTACTTTTCGTCAATTTTTTAATATTATTGTGGAACTCCATAGTTTGTCGAAAGCCCCGAAGACATTAATCCGGCCTGGAGTGTGCATCTAGATCCCAGTCGTTAATAGAACATTCGCGGAGAAGTTTTTATATTACGGTTGAGTTTACCTTGTGGGGATTAACGGAACATCGTGCAAATTTGCGCCGAAGGCACAATATTAGCGGAGAAGAAATTAATGTAAAGTTTGTGCTAACACAACAACTTACATTCTGCGAGCCTTTCAGCATATTTCTTTTAAAAAAGTAACCGTCATTTCTCTCTCTCTCTCTCTCTCTCTCTCTCTCTCTCCAAAAACCTGCTTTCGGCATCCTCAACAACTGTTACCTTTTCAGGTCTCTTGTTCGACGTATTTCGAGTCCTAACAGACTTCATCCACCCCACTCATTCCCCCACCGACGGGTCCTTTCCGCCCACTCGCAATGTGACTCATTGGCCGCTTGAGTTTACCTTGACATTCCTACATGCCACGGTTAGGAAGTCCAATCGGAAGGTTAATACTACAAGACATGGCTAGACATTCACATGCACATAATACAAGTACACGCGCCACACCCAACTAATCATATACGTTTTACAAGATTCTACACCAAATGTAGAATGTCAAAGAATATGTTTTGTCTGAAAGTGGATATTGAAGTGTTGATCTGGACATCTATATAAATGAAATACAAGTGTCTGACTGTGATTTCAAAAGAACTATTCTTTTTTTGTGATCGCGTAGTTACATGATATAAGCCATACATGTTGTTGTTTATGTGTATGGCCGTATTGTTTTTATAATTTCTGTCTCTTTGCCTGCCTGCCTCTTTCACTCTCACTCTCACTATCTCTCCATCTTTCTCCCGAGCTAATATAGGTAATGGTTAATCGAATTTCGATGGAAGTTTTCGAGTATAAAGTCGAATATTATGTTAGTTCTTTTTTTTAGATGATTAATTTCTATTAGAGAAGGATGTTTGTTTACACGAATCTAAATTTTTATTCCGATCTTAATGAAATTTTGTACCCTTGGCATTCAAAATAAGAGAAAAGTTGTCAGATTTTGTACCGCTCCATCGTATTCCACGACGTTCCGCCCTTCCCCAACCCGCTGTTACTAACTCTTTCCAACACTGCCCCATCCCCAACCCCATCCCACCTACCCCACCCCACCCCCATCCCACCTACCCCACCCCACCCCACGCCACGTCACTTGCCCTTCTCAGTCCTCCACTTGCCCCACCCCACCCCACCCCACTCCGCCTGCCTCGCCCCGCATCACTGCGCCTGCCTCACTCGCACTCCGCCTTCTCCGCTCTGTCTTGTTGTTTGCGCATTTACACTACACTACCTGCCCCGCCCTACCTCACCGCACCGCACTCAGCAGGCCCTGCACTCCGCCTTCCCCGCCCCGCCTCGGTATGTTTCGTCTCGCCAGCTCCTTCTCGCCCCGCTCGCATGCCCGCAACCCCGCCCGCCTCTGCGCTACCTCATATGAATAGTAACTTCTTCTTTGTTGGAATGTCAAGTGTGTAAAATGTTATTGAGACTAGAATAATACTGTAGATTTATATTAACAAACATTCTTTATGATGTAATACATGACTTCGAGTTCGAAAAGGTTCCAACAAAATTCTCTACCTTTCAAAGCATGTGCCATCGAAATCTGTTTAGCCTTTTCCAAAATTCGCCTGAACAGAGAGGGGAAAAAAGTAAAAATAAATTATGGATTTTTGCAGCATATAAATAACCGTATAAAATGCAGCTACTTTGAAATCAAAGTCACTTAAAGTTTATATTGTTGGAGAAAGATTTTTTCAAGTCTAGTTTTGTTCCTAATGCAATGAAAGTTTGCGCATTTACCCGCCAAAAGAAAAGGAAGGGGCCTTACTGGACAATATTTCATAAAATTTAACCCCAATCCTCATCCAACCCGTGAAGCAGAATTTAAGTAGGCGTTCTTCCCTTTTTCGCGATTATCTCGAAACGGCTAAAAAAGATCGGCGAAAGGGCTTCAGAATTTTCTAAAATGCTCTACTAAATCCATTCCGATAGCGCAATTAGACACAGAGTAGTTAAAACTCTAAGTTGAAAATTACTTTTGACTGAAATGGGCAGGCAGGAGACGGGAAAAGGGAGAGCAGTATTTGACGTTGCTGGAGTGTAAATAAAATTGCTGTTTTTTTTTTTTACTTTGTAGAATTTAATTCCTTTACATGTTTTATAAAGTGTAATTAAAGTGTACGTTGATTTAATGATTAACAAAAGGCCAGAAAACGTCTAGCTCTTTCGTTAGAATAAAACTAATGCCATTTCAAGGCAATTGGATAAATTAAAAGCAATACATGTGAAAGTGGATTCCATGGTAGACCCTAGATGATATTTTCATTAAAAATTTTAAAAAGCAAAATTGAAAAGAAAAGAATGAGTGTGTGTTAACGGTGGTAGAAATTACACCTCACAGGGTGCAGACACAAACAAGTTATATTGGCAGGTCGAGGCGGATAGCGGAGAGGGACTGGCGGTAGTCTAGCGCGTGGGGCTCCTTCCAGCCTGCCGACCGGGGCGCGCTCCTTGTCTGCCCGTGAGCGGCCCGCCCTCGCACCTCCGCGCCGCGCAGCGCCGCTCTCCCCGCGACCGACATTGAGCTGCGGCGGCATAGCTGCGGCGTGATTTGTCGCGGCAGCCTCTACACGCCCTGCTTTGTTCGTGTTCCTACGCGCGCCAACGCGGGCGGTGGAGGCGGCGGCGGCGGAGGCTGCTGCCGCGACCGCCGTCGCTGTCGCTGCGAAACCCCCGTGGCCCGCGGCGCTACCTCTGCGCCCGACCCTCATTGTGCGCGTATGGTAATGGCGGACGCGAAACAAAGGAGATAAAGCACAATTAATTCAAAGCGCTGTGCGACGGCGCGGACGCTGGCGCCGCGCCGCCGCCGCCACGGCGGAGCAGCGGTTCCAGGGCACCGCGTGGGCCTGGAGACGCACGCGCCCACGCGGGCGCCAGCACCGGCAACGCGTCACCCCCACCCTCCCATCCCCTCCTCCTCCCCCCTTCCCTCGCCAGACAGCACACCACACCGCCTCACCTCGCGTCGCCCGCCTCCCTGGGACAGGGACAACTCCGCTCCCCGCCTTGCCCCTTCCCACCACCGTGCTGCGCCGGTTTCAGATTTCGAGGTTAAACATTGCAAAGAAGTTGGAACGCCTCTTCGCCCCTTTGGATGACAAGGATCCAACTGACAACGATAGAAGAAAATAAGTTATTAGTGTTGTATACGTTTCTGTGACTTCTGCTACAAGTAGAGCGAACTCGTACTGCACCAGGGAACAAATAGATACTGTAAAAAATCACTAATGTCGGTGGAGAGATGACCGAAGAATGAGGTAACGAAACTTTGTCATTACATTACTCAAACTGACTGAAATGAAATAGGGGGCCTTATCATTCCAAAGAGTCGTCTGGGCTCTTGTTATTGAGCTAAGCAATAGTTGCCTACACCTTTGATGTACACCAAAGTTCAAAATCCTTCCTTTGAGTACCGCTGTTCCCCTGAAAATTGAAAAGGTTGTAAGGTCCGATTAAATTAAGAAGGTGATGGACATTTGTGAGTGGAGGGGAGCGACATTGCCAGGTCGCAAACCACTGAGCACGTGTTACTGGGACACGAAAACAAACACTTCAAAAAAATACGTGTAAAAGTGTAAAAAATACGACAAAAGCCTCACCTCAACGCAACTCATCACAACACAGTACACATTGCGCGCGCAGCACAGGCAGAAACGCGGGCGGCGCGGCGGCAGGGAAATCGCTGTGCGATACTCAAATGTTCCCCGTGTTCGGCTGTGGCAACTGAGCGACCTGACACGTCACGTTTTGTCTCTCTGGTTGTCAGCTGCCATGGAAACGGGAGAGGCGTCCTGACGTCACACAGACCTGTCAATCACCTTCTTAATTTAATCGGACCTTAGTTTTGTAAACCTTCAACCTTCAAGTTTTTTAAAACATTTTACCTTTTTCTCACGTACGTCTGCAAGGTAATTTATTGTACGATTTAATACATTTTCGACAAAAAACCGTGTATAAAATTTTCGTTTTAAATTTGGTGTCGAATTTTGTTCTGTGCATACATCTTGTTACATCATGCATTTGGATTTTCATTGGACATAAAAATTATAAAATAGATCATGCATTTGGATACACCATGCATTTGGATTTTCATGGGACATAAAAATAGATTAGATGGTAGAAAATCAACGAAAGATTATCCGAATGCTTTGAAATATTAAACTTGTCTTTTACTTCTAAAGGAGACATCGCAATTGAATTATAAATCCTAAGTAACGAGGACCTACCAAGTTGATTTACAGCAGATGTATACAGATAATACTTGAAATGCCTATCACATTATTCTTCTAAACACTGAAGTGTTCGTATTCTTCTTCAAATCGTGTTTAGATATCAGAGACATTTTTTATTTCAACATCTGCTTTTTTAAAACTTCTAAAGGAGTGTACAAATTTTCTGAATGTTCATATTTTGAACATTTTTAAGCCATGTTTGAAATGTCCAACCTTTTCTTAGCTTTTGTAACAAACTCGCATACTCCCCGACTTTCTCATTGTAAATATAGAAGGTTATGACCACTGTTCATTGTCTTGTTCCCTTTACAAATCTAGGTGCACTTTTATGTTAAAACTAGTGGTGCTACAGAAAGGCACAAACTTTTTCATCTGCTGCTGCAAGCATTAGCACTTTCGTTCGGTTGCGTCTCGTTTTATTGGTCCATCCATCCATCTTCTCTTCGATCTTCCTGTGTTCCGTTTTCCTCTTGGCTTATATTTCAGAATCTATTTTGGTATTTGTGTGCCCTCCATTCTATCAATGTGGTCTTTCCATGCTTTCCTGTATTCGTCAATTTTTCCATTTAGATTATAAATTCCTGGGTAGTTACGTATCTCTTCGTTACGAATCCTGTCTTTCCTTACCAATACAACCGCTTAAAAACTTCATTTCGGCAGTCTGAATCCTACTTAGAATTTTTGTATTTATGGTCTAGATTTCACAACCATATAGCCCACAAGGAACTGCTAAGGTTTTATAAAATTTCATGATTGTATCTTTCCTGACTTTACTCTTTAGGGTCCTCCTAAGAGTTCCACATATTCTGTTAAATTTTTCAATTTTCTCATCTGCGCCAATTTCTCCTTTGTAAGACAGATCACAACCCAGGAACTTGAATGAACTTACTTGTTCTATATTTTTGTTGTTAAACACTAATTAATATCTAATTGAGTATTTCCCTTGGAATGCCATTGACTTAGTTTTTTGGACAGATATCTCTAAATTATATTCTTGTATGATCATCTGCAGTTCATATAGAACTCTTGGTAGAGTGTCTTCATTGTCAGATATCAAAACTTGGTCGTCCGCGAACAGAAGTGTCATTTTAAATTTTTACTTTCCCGTATACGTACGTATATACGGAGTAATATACGTAGGCAGGGAAAGTTATGTAATGGTACGGAAAATCAATTTCGAGATTTCAACGGAAATACACGTTTTGGGGTCCCCTGATACCGAAAAACTGGTTCTTTTCAAAACGTCCGTCCGTCCGTCTGCGTCCACTAGCGTCTAAACCAGAACAAAATCAGGTAAAATCTTCAAAGAATTTATAAATAAGGGAGTGAGACAAGGGTGCTGCCTGTCACCCACACGTTTTAATATTTATCTTGACGATGCTATCAGAATATGGAAGCAGAAGGTGAAGTTTTTGAATTTTACCGATAATTTTAATAATTAACTAGTGGTGCTACAGTTGTCACAGACTTTCCCGTATTAGTTTTCTATTTCCCTGGGTCTGGGCCAGCTATTTGAAATTGCCGTATACTCGTGCCCGCTGCCATCTATCGCCGCCCAAAGTTAATTTTTTTGACATTTTTCTTATTTTTCTATTTCCGAATGGTAGAACAAATTTTATTTAAAGTTAAAATCTCTAACTTTAGTTTTGTATTTGTAGGAAGACATCGAAAAAAATGAACTTTTGCAATTTTCTAAAATTCAGAGTTAACCGTGAAAATGAGACCCACGCCACCTTTATAAGTATATTTTACTCCATTCTTAGAAGAAAGTTAATGAAAAAATTTGGAGCCGTTTTTGAAAAAAAAATTGATGTCCAGGGGGTTTTGTATAAAGTACCCCCAAATTTTGAAGAAAGTTTTTCAAAATATCAAAGCTTCAACTCGAGTCAGATGGACAGGGGTTTCTTCAATTTGGGGAAAAAAAAAATCCTCGCGCGGTTTAGGCGCTAGTGGTCTTCACGGACGGACGTTTTGCTTTTAATTAGTTTTTCTGTATCAAGAAACCACAAAACAGGGATTCTGGCCCAGGGGTTTTAGAGGATTTTTTTTTCTTAATTTAACAACTGGATTTATCCACTATTTCGTTATCAGGACCCGGCAATGATTTTCTTTCTACCGAAAATCGCCGTTTTTGCGCACAGAATTACTTTCCCTACACTACGTATGCGAGAAAGTAAAATTGAATACTAATGTTTTAAAAATATGGTAATCCTGCATGAGATATGAAATTTGTCAATTGTGCAATTGTGTACAGTGGGATGTATTTCTCGAGTTAAATTTCTTTTTATCAAATGAAATTACTCTAGTAATGATCATTTAAATTTCATGTAAGTTATATTATTAGCAATCTGTAGTTATGCAATGTATTCAAGGCATGAAAGTGTTTAGGGTGTCGCTGTCAATAACAAGTACGTTGATTGAAATAAAATGCAGGGATACTCCTCAGCCAGAATAGTCTTTTACACATGAGAGTATGTTGTAGAAAGGAATAAGAGATAATTCAGGGAATTTATTTTGCTTATGAGTGTATATTACTACATTATTATGTGTCTAAACAATTCCCTTGATATCTTTAGTCTTGTAATAGGACTTCTCAAAGAGACAAATTGATATTTGCAATTCGAAAAATCATTCAACATTTCAATAAAGAATTTCATAAAATTTTGAGTGGAAACGTATATAGAAAATTCAATGAAACGTTGATGAATATAGTTTCAAAAAATAAATATTGTGAAGTTCAATAGAACTATTGAATTTGTGTGACTTACAAAGTTTAGAGATAGTACTAGTGGCCAGCTACAGCAAAAATGATTCGGGCCGAAACCACACAAAATGGTTTTCCAAACTGTCGCACGTACATTGTTTTAAGAATAACAAATACTGTCATAACATAGCAATAAATTAAATATTTTTATAACGGAAGTCTTCGAGTACTGCACTATCATAGGATATAGTACAAATACAGTACTATGTCAAGAATATTAAAAATGTTTCTATTCCATAACTCAACACGTAATGAACAATAGTTAATAGCGAGTGACCTCTTCCTTAGAGGCTTGCTGTCACGTGTCAATGACTTCAATCTGAACGCGCAATATGAGATTAGGTGGAATCAAAGATTCTTCGGTCAAAACCGAAACTTTTGTTTTTACTTTCCCGTATACGTACGTATACGTATATACACGGAGTGATATACGTAGTATAGGGAAAGTTATGTAATGCTGCGCGAAAAAATGGCCAATTTTCGGCGGAAAAAAATTAATTGCCGGGCCGTGAAAACGAATAAGTGGATAAAACCAGTTGCTAAATTAAGAAAAAAAATCCTCTATCTCGTGGATGTGGTCAAAATCCATGATTTGTTGCTTCTTTATACTTAAAAATCGATTGACGGCATTCCCGTCCGTCTGTCCGTCTGTGGTCAACGCTAGCGCCTATAACCGTTCGGTCGATTTTCTTCAAAATTGATATTCCCCAGTCGATCTGATTCTAGTCGAAGCTTTGTGATTTTGAAAAAGATTCTTTAAAATTTGGGGGTACTTTATATGAAGCCCCCCGGGAATTTTCAACATTTTCTCAAAAACGGCTCCAAATTTTTTCTTTAAATTTCTTGTATGAATAGAGGAAAATACACTTTTTAACATGGCATAAGTCCGATTTTCACGTACAGCTCTGAATTTTCGAAAATTGTGAAAGTTTGAATTTTTTTCGGCGTCGTTCTCCAACTACAAAATTGAAGATAGAGATTGTTTCTTCAAATAAAATTTGTTCTGCATATTGAGTTCTTTAATAAAGGTCATGTAAATGTTTTTCACAATTTTGGTAGTTTTCGTGCAATATTGCGTACAATATGTGCAATTTTAAAAAATTACAAAAACAAAATTTTCTCAAAAACGGCTCCAAATTTTTTCTTTAAACTTTTGGTAGGGATAGTGGTAAATGTACTCTATCAATGACATAAAAGCCATTTGGGTCTATCGGTTGGTTTTTTACAAAAATTACCAAAATGTAAATTTTTTTACTTGTCTCTCACGTCGTTAATATTTACATTATCGGCGATTTTTTTACATTATTATATTTACGAGTATATATTCTTTAAATAATGTCAAGTAAAGTTTCTCGAAAACACTACCGTTTTCTGTGAAAAGTAGCTCAAATTTCGGCATTTTCAGAAATGCTCAAACGTCATTTTCTCGTATATGGCTGCAATTTTTTTCTTGAAACTTTTGTAACGGATAGTGCTAATTACACTCATTAGTATAGCGTGAAGTTTATTTTGAGTTTTTTTATTTTTTTCAAAAATTATATAAATGTAAATTTGTTGAAAGATCTCTCACATCTTTAATATGCACATTATCCGCAATTTGTAAAGATGATTATATTTGTGAGTGTAAGTGCTTCAAATAACTTCAAATAAAGTATTTTGAAAAACTCAATCATTTTCTGTGAAAATGAGCTTCAAATTTCGCATTTTTAGTAGTGCCAAAACGCCATTTTCTCTTAAACGGCACATAATTTTTAAAAGAAAATTGCCATTTACGGCTAGGTTTTTGTGTTCTTTAATATTCTAAAATTAATGTTTCTGTTCTACCAATAGGAAACCGAAAAATTAAGAAAATGACAAAAAAATGTACTTTTGGTGATGATAGATGGTAGCTGGCAAGAAAGAGTATGTGGCAAGTTCCGAATAGCTAGCGAAGACCCAGGAAAATAGAAAACTAATTCGGGAAAGTCTGTGCCATTCTGTAGCACCACTAGTTAGTTTTTTTCCCCCGAGTCCTAACGAAACTAGGCATCTCTCACATATCCGGAAGCAGCGTAATTTTCTTTCAATTTCTGCGCGCATTGGAAATTGGATACAGATTACTCTCAATCTAGTAGTTGCTCGAAAAGCGCGTTGATTCTAATGATATGAACATGTTACACAACAACAATGTGTATTCCACATTTTAGAACTTTTAGTCTGGTGATTAAAATTATGTGAAATTTCAAAATTTTGCGTGACAATTCGCCTATTAAACGGCTTATCGTGATTGTGGGTCAAGCTAATATATTTTAGGGTTTTGGAGTATCATATAAAGTAATTTTATTATGCAGTCATGGTTTAGAAGTAAGTTATTTCCGTAATGTGTTGTACCAGTTAGGTGAGAATAGTTTTGTATTTGAATCACAGTTGGTAAAATTATAACCATGTGTGTATTTGTCGGAGAGTACGTAAAATATTTAACGTTTTTGGTGTGTTATCGGAAATGGGGCAATATGTGAAACTTGTGAAAGTGAAATTATGTGAATGAAAGAAGACGTGTTGCACAGTTTTTCACTGTCCCTGCTCAGAAATTTGCGTCACTATCACTGAATCCCGATCAGAATAATCTTTTCGGAAATCTTTCCATCGTCTCTTCAGTTTCATCTCTTTTTTCTCGTAACGCACTCCTTTGCCTGGCACACCTGCCGTGCTTTCGCAGTAGGCTATAGATCGCGTCGCTCCACCATCGCTACTATAAAAGTCCGTACATTTGGCAACGTGTGCGCTCGCTCGCTCCTTGGCGCTCGCCGGCTGGACCTCTCCTCTTGTCTCCTCATCCTCGTCAAGGTCACGCCGGTCTGTTCGCCGCCTGGTTTAGAGGTCGCCCGCACCGTGGCGGTGGCGGTGGCGGTGGCGGTGGCGGTGGCGGTGGCGGTGGCGGTGGCGGTGGCGGTCGGGAGTGTTGGGGAGGGGGACGCTGAGTGGCGAGGCGAGGGTGGCGGGGACAGGGCGTGGGCGGGTGGGTGGACATTTCTGATACACGGGCAATGCTGTTGCGTGCGAGTCACCAACATACCTTGGGTGAAATCAATTATAACCTGTGAACATCTTTTTGATATTTTTTAAGTCATTGAGCTTACGTATTTATTAAAATATTGATAAATTTTCACTGAATTGAGGGTTGGAATATTCGATAAATTTCACAAGGCATGTTCAGAAGTATCGTATAAAATGCTCAAGCAGGTAACTAAGAATTATTCTATTACAATGCGGAGAGTAGTTTGTTGTAATTGCAGACACATTGTTCGTGCATTCGATTACCGCTTTTCACCATAGCGAAGTGGAATTGATATCGCTCTCTGTACTACAGTAAAAAATATATTATTTGATCGTGTGCTATTGCATTTATGGCGTATCATATAATGATATAATTGTCTCAATCAGTCGTAGTCTGTAATGCCGCCTATTCTTTTATTAACTAAAATGCTAACCTTTTCTTGTCATATGTGGTTTTGTGTATAAATTAATTTTCGTAGGAAAACATCTAGTTGTCTAAAGGATTAACGAATTATGAATGTGCGCTGACGATTCCGTTTGTTTACTTTTTTTAAAACTTAAACTCTGATTGTGCTTTTGAAGTAAAATTTGTTCATATCGAGGATTGGCTACTAAATGTACGCTGTGTAATTATTGAAAAGTCTGTTCAGTATTGTTCTAGTTAATGTGCATGTAGAGTGAGAATAAACTCAAATGTTTGCGTAGCGCAGGTGTATACAGGGAAATTTGTTATGTACTTATAACAAACATCTCGTTACTAAGCTTGTTTTCTTTTTAATTTTCTTGTGAACTAATTGTCACCCAATCGTAGTGCTGTCATAAATATTAATTGAAGCCTTTCCCTATTTCATGTTCTCATTAACTGTTATTTTTCTATTTTTTCTAGGTGAGTTGCTCTTGTGCGTGCCTCAAAATCCGCGTTTCATTGAATGCCTATTGGATTGGTGAGTATACGCAAGTACAGTATAACGTGCTCACACATTCTTCGGTTAGGGATTTCTTTTTGAAACACTTACACATAGCCTACCGAAGGGGGAGGGAGTCTTGGGGCTTCAGACCTCTCTCACTCCGCAGAACCAATGATACATATTTAAAAACTAGAGATTTTACTATTTTTCTCGAACAACAAATATCACACAATGTATGGATTGTTTACGTTAAAATATTCACTATTAGACACCAAAAAAATTATATTCAGCAGCAATGAAAAATTCTTTATAAAAAACATCAAGGTGGCTACATAGTATATCTCCCCCCCCCACGAGAAAAAATGGCTAATACACCATTTGCTTAACATTTGTGTAATATGTTATTTTATATTTTTTAAAACAATTTGCATAATTATTTTTTAATTTCTGTTGTTTTTCCTTCATATTTTTGTGATGTTCATTAGCGGCAATTACTTTATTTTCGTGCATTGAAACTCTACGTTTCTTTTGGACTCGAGGACTCCAATACATCGTAATAATTTAATTCATTTTGATGGTTAAAATTGCGTAAGTAATACAAATGAGTAATTGGACCAAAAATACTGTTTATCTTTTTTGTATAATTACTCCCGTTTACTATAAAACAAATCCCATGGCGTATTGAAAATAGATATTAGCAATTCTTTACCACTCATTGCACTTTGGAACGTAAGAAGAAACAAATAAATGTATTAATTCAATTAGAATATAACATTCCGCTTAACTTTCGTCAATTTTTAATTACTGCCCAATTTATCGATTTTTGTCGTCTTTTTTGCAAAGATTTTAGATAATCAAAACCCGTGCTATGGTAATATAAAATAGCCTCATAGGAATTCATTAGTTAAATTCATGTTCATGAAGATAATTTTATACATTAATAATTTATTATTGCTCACGTTTTGCCGAAATTGCCCCCCTCTCCCCGACACTTTATTTAGAAACCGTTTTGACATTAGCCAAAGTTTAACTGAAAGTGTATCCATTAATCCTAATTCAACCCGTAAATTTATTTATCAGAAAAATTAAATTGATTTAAAGAACTTCTTAGAATTAAGAGTTCTACTGCAAGAGAAGTAATCTACTGCATGAATAACTAGACATATGGACTTCTTTTATGTAAATAAGTTATTTTAAATTATATAGTCTGAATAATCAGAAAACTCTACTAGATTTAGGATTTATTATTTTATAACATGTACGTGAATACGACTTGCGCCTCTTAGCCAGCAATCTGGAATAATTTAACGTCTGATGATTCTACACAAATGTAGAGCATAAGAGAAATTTACCTGTATAATTTTCAATAAAAATTTTAGTTATTCACTGGGACAAAAGATTAAGTTAGCAACAAAGCAATAGGAAAGTCGCTCCCTAAGAATTTTCTTGTGTTGTTTCAGTGATGGAAAGGAATACTGATCCTGTTCCTCGTTATTAAATTTGAAACTTTCTGTAACAAAACTTAATTTCCCTTTTGCTGACCTTTGGAACCCAGGAAGAGTCCTCGAATTGACTAGAAATGTTTACTTTTAAATTTTTCCATAAAACGTGATTTTAATCAAAATGACGTTTGCCATTGACTGTAAGACGAAAGAGTGAATATTTTTAGGTTTATACTTAATGTCTACTTCCCTTTTTAATTCTATATCTGGACTTGCTCTGGGAAGAAGTTCTGTTTTTTGACTGCATTGTAAATGATCCTGTTCAGGTTCGATTCCTTTGCTCCTAAGAGGGCGAGAGCCCCCCCCTCCCCGTGACTGCTTCACAGGAGGAGGGAGGGAAGAAGGGGTGCGAGTCATCGACTTTTGTGGGCATTCCCCGTGCGTCGACTGCCGTCGCCGGCCAACCGACCGCCCGACCTGCCTGCCGCCGTAGGCGCAGGGATATTCGCTGGAGACCAAACCGCGCCAGGTGAACCGGGACTTTTCCTTGAGAGACGTCGTCCAGGGTTGCTTGGGCGCTGACCGCCTGGGGAATTTGCTGACTTTGTTGAAGTTCCCAATTTGTCCTGTGAATCCTCTCCTGTTGCAGTAAAATGACTGTCCATCGGTTGGGAAATCTCAAATATATAATAAAATTTCGTAGGTCTTCAATGTGATGACGATGAAGCATTCAATATCGCTCATAAAACGAGCTGTTTATATTTTTTGTTGTTGTTTTTTGCATAGAACAAATATGAAGAGTTATTGTTTTATTTAGATCGTGCGTACACGTCCCCCTAGATTCGTGATGAGTGTCTGAAGAATAATCTGCGAAACTAGTTTCAGAATATCGTAATCGATTTTCATTAGAGAACAAGATTAATCAATAGACTACATTATTTTGTTGCTGAAAGTAAGTTCCTTAAACCCTTTATGATAATTTGCCATTTACAAAGAAGAGGGTTATAAAGCATTGTTATAAATATTCAAATGTGAAACTATATTTTTCATAAAGTAAATAAACAAATAAACATCTCTATTGGTGGCGAAGTAATAGACTCTGTATTCTACAGACGTTGAATCTTTCTATACAGCTTTGTACCGTCTAAAATGCCGCTCAACGTCAGAAGTAGTTATGGAAGACCATCGTGAACATCGCAATATAATATGGAGTTAAATCCAGACCTACTTCTAAACGTGATTTACCATTTTAATTTACATTAAAAGTTGAAAATAATCTTCCAAGAATAATTCTTGAAGACTATAGTATGGACATTTTTTGCATGTAAAATGTTGAAATGCCTAAAGAACTTACAGTTTTCCTTAAATATGGAAATATTTGTACTAAATCTGGAATTATAGACAAATATGGATACTGAAAAAAACACTTCCAAAAGCCTGAATCGTAACTATATGGCAAAAAGTTTGATTGTATCTAATGAACAAACAAATATATAATTGGATTCAAATCGTTACCCTGTCTCAAAATATCGTACATTTTGTTAGACAATATGTGAGAATGTCAGAAAATGAAAGTGTGCCACTCGGAAAAATTTACTATTTTATTGAATAGTTTTACAAATTGTTGACTTCTTAGCTTCACAGTGATGTGTTGAAATATGATGGACTTCGTGATGATAATCGTACATTACCATGCCTTAGCAGTTCACAAAGTTATAATAAGTAAATTGGTTCATTTCAGCCTCATGTGGCTCGTAAATGCGTGTTACGAAGCTCTGGGGCATGCAGGGGGGGGGGGGTAAAATTATCATTTTTCGCCAATGAACGTATAGTGTGAAATTGCATGTAACGGAGATATAGTAGGTATATATACATAAACATTTGTCCAGTTTGATCAGCAACTTTATATGTACAGGTGTTCGGCGCGTACCTGAAATCGCCTGGGCTGCGTCAGGACGTGATCTGCCGAGCATCTGTGCATAGGGGGATACTGAAAGTTCTGGGGCAAATATCTCATGTGTTATACGAAATTTCCACTACATGTTCATTGGCAAAAAGTGATAATATATTCAGACATTCTGAATACATTGCAAAAGATTAACTGTAGACTATCACTGTAACTCAGTCCTTCGCCCTCATCGTCCGGTTGTTCAATGCTCTCGTCAAATACTCTTCCACCCGAAGTTCACCGAAACGAGCTACACGATCCACCCGTCAAGATCCAAGAGTAAAAGGGTCCTCCTACAATTGCCGTCCTTATTTTGTTCCTCTCTATTACTGGATCTTTGATTTCATCTTTCCTGTTTTTATTTTTGCTATTTTTGCTGCTTGCTTCCATGACTCCAAAACCGTCATATCCTCTTTTTTCTCAACTAATGAATTCTTTTCTTTTGGTCAATCCTTTCCATTTCCTCAATTCATTTCTTTGCATGTTCGCATTAAGATACAAAACATTCCAAAGTTATCCATCTTTCCTCGTGCAGTTTACTTGTTATTTATTCTTCCCCTAGTCAGTATTTACTTGCTCCTTCTCTGTTTCCGAATTTTGTTTTTGTGTTCTTCCCAGATTACTTACTTCTAGGTATTCTAGCTATAAACCTTCCTTCTTGATTTGTTTCTTTCTGGCATAATTTCCCTCATCTCTAATTTTTCTTTCAATTCACCTCTAATTTTTCCCTCGATTTCTTACATTTTACAGTGTCTACCTCTCCTTTCCAAGACCGTAAAGACTTCCGAATCTTTTCTTTATTCTCACTCATGTGCCAATTTACTCCGTTCTAAATTATATAAAAAGTTTTTGCTCTCTTTTCTATAATCTCTATTCGTTTTCTGTTTTTCTTGCTAACAAACTTGACCAATCTGCCTTCGTCCAATCCTATTATCTTCTTCTGAAATTTTCAATCACTGCGGTACTACACTTTCTCATCAATTTGTATGGTAATAATTATCTCTTTAATAAATATCTTGGTGTACAAAAGACTATTCCTTACCCCGCACACCCGTGATGTCTTTTCTACACTCCCTCCAACTTTTGTTTTCATCCCAGTCCCAAGTTTCCACTCCGCATGACGTCACACTTTCATCCACGCTTTATCCATTGTACTATTTTTTAAAAAATAGTATAACTCCGTATTATTTCAATCTTATCCTTAATTTTTAATAACGATGAAATCATGGCGTTTAAGGAAGATACCTATGCGAGAATAGCCATATTAGCATTACCGTTCTTTGGAGCGATTCTCACCAGGAGATTCTAGGATTCGAGTCCCAACGGTGGCGTATTTTCGTCACTAGCTGTATAGCTAGATCGAATTCAGGCGCTGTCTGGAGGAAAATTCTAGCCACCGGCTGGTTCTGATCAATACCAGGCCAATGCTGGAGCAATCCCCAAACAAGCGGGCCACGGACCTCATTCAATCCTCCTTTTCCCATCCTTGTCCTCCTCCCCTCCTCTTTACACTCACATGCACTCCCACATATGTCGGTAACATAGACTAGTGCTCGTCCTGATAGGTGCGGAGGAGGAATTCCGCAATCCCTGTAGGTCGGTGCCGGATCTCGTGTTCCAGCTGGAAGCGAGCATTCCTACCACCAGTAATATATCGTGCACTACACGAACGGGACTATTGAACATAGCAGTTATGCCCGGAAACACTGATCAACACCCATTGGTACATTCTTTAAGTAATAGATGTCTATAATACGACCATAATCATTAGGAAGCAAAGTGTGTCTTTTTGGGGGGGGGGGGTAATCTAAAAGAGCAATCAGTATTTTGAACTTTTTACTTCAATCACGTTTTAAAATATTTTTGTCAAACTGATTCTTAATATTCTTGATGGCGCCCTTATTACGAGAGTCATTGGTTGGAAGATGATTGTGGAAATTAGACTACGTGATATAGATTTTCCAAACTGAAAAAAATGCGTGGTAACAGGCAAGTATTATCATAACACCTATGAGAGTGATTCCTGAATTTAAAGGCGAAATATTGCTGAATTCAATGTTTGTGCCGCGCCATCTCGCACTTGGTCCGCTTTTTAAATCAATGGTTTTTTGTCAATAATTGAAAATGTCTGTGCGTTTCACCAACGTTTAGAAAATAACTTGAAAAGGGAAAAGTTTCTGTAAAGACTTAATAAGTACTTACGTCATTGTGAATTAAGTAGTTTTATTCCTTTCACTAGAATGTAGGTCGATAATGAGGGGATGAAATGACAAACTCTTCCCCTCTCACCGTCCTGCATGAGTGCTTGAAGCGGGGACAAAGTTCCTGAGATTCGTCGTCTAGATTGAGCGTGAACATCGAGGAGTCAACTATTTATTGAGCCCCTGAACATAGAAAACCGGAATGAATCAGCGTTATTTGAAGGAGCGTAACTTTGTGTATTTTCAGTGACGGGATTTCATCCAGAAACCAGTGCGGTACCAAAAGGCAAAGTCATTCTCGTTCATAAGTACAATAAGCATGAGTTGTTCATCCTACACGCATTGCCGGGTTGTGGAGGAGCCTGAAGAGCGAGGTGCGTGCCTTCCGGCTGCGCCGCGCCGCCGACCTGTGACGCGCTTCGGTCGGCGGCGACGAAGAAGCGCGTTCGTGGATGCGTGCGTGAGTGCGAGCCGCGGGCGCTCAAGGTCCCTGCCGCCGCGTCGCGCCGCCGTGCACGTGTGGGCGCGGCGGCGGCGGCGGCGGCGGCAGCGAGAGCGAGGAGTGGCGTGGGGCGGCGCGTCGGGGCCGTGGCACCTGCCCGCGCCCGCCTTCCCCCCTCCCCGGCCCCTCCCGCTTGCCTGCAGCCATGAAACGAGGCGCGGGCGGCGAAGTGCGGATGTGGGAGGGGACGGGACGGGACGGGTGTCGAGGGCGGACGCGGCGGGGGCGCGCTTGTCCGGAAGCGTGGCGTAGCTCGGCGACCCGCCCGCTGCGGTACCGCTTGCTTGCTCGCCAGCTGCTTCTTCCCCGCCGCGCAGTCACTGGTGCTGCTGCTGCCGCCGCCGCCGCCGTTGTGCGGGCACGCGCGCACGACAAGCGTCGCGTCGTCGTCATCGTCGTCTGCCGAGTCATCGGCGGTCTCTCTCGGAAGAGAGCGCTGGGCGGGGTTGAAACGCTTTCCACGCGGCAGCGCTGTACAGTCGCAGTGAGGGTGGATTTCTGGAGGAAGGGTTTTGCGAAACTTCACCTACAACGGCATATTTTACAGAATTTATTTTTAAACTGTTAGCAATGTTATAATTATATGGACGAATGTCGTGATGACTGTTAATTGTGTCTGCGTGACAGATTTTTAATCGTCTACGGATAAATGAATGTAAATAATTTTTACTTGAATGAATGCAATAATTTCCCTGTGAAATATTCTTTTAGATCGAATGGATTCAAAATAATGCATCCATTCAGGTTCATCCTTACAATTTTGAGATCAGTTTCACTTTGGTCGGCGTTTCATTTAACCCGCGATCGAACCGATTTGACCGGTATTTGTCGATTAGGTATTGTGAGAAAAGAAGTAGTGTAATATTGTAATCTTGACATACCTCTTTTACGGAAAACTAGGAAGATTCTCGGTGGAAATTCAGTTTCTGTACATTAATACAACTCATTTTTCCGCTGAAAATGCCTGTATATTCCAGAGACTTAACTAGATTTATGTTGACAGAATATTGACATTGTTAATGCTAATTCCGTGCTGCCGGATAATGATGTCGAAACCCTTCTCAGGAAAGGAAATTCAAGGCATCACCGTATCACTTCCTACAATTTCTGAATTTTATCCTTTTACTGGAGAGGAAGCGAATGCAGAGTACTGTGCGTTACGCAATCATCGGGGTATTGTGTTGCGCCGTTCCGGTTCTCCTTGCGCACAATTCCTGCTAGGGGCTTAGACGTGAGTTACTGCGAACTTGCTTTGAGAAGGGGAGAGCTCACTTACGTCGTATACCGCAGTTTGATCGATGTCTGTTTCATTACGAAATCTTCCCTGAAGCGGTGAAAAATCCATTGTACGCATGTAAAAGCGATTGAAGCCGCTTCCATTCTTTAGAACTTCATGATTAAAATATTTGTACTCTTTTAATTAGTATTCATGGGTGAAGATAAACTGTAGTTGCCTGACGCGGCTTCCGGCAGACACAAGTATGCGTCGGAGACTGGTCATAATGAAACTTGAAAAGGTTTTTTTATGTAATAAATGTCTGCAAAGGCTTGCACATAGGGGAGACTGTCAGGAGGGTCCTGCCTCCCCTTCCCTGAAAACTTTGAAAGGGACCTTCGTTATAAAACCTTCATTATAAAACATTTTATTTCCGTATGTTCAATCCCTGATTTTTTTCCCTTATTTAACACGACAATTTGGAGATCTATTTTACATTTGGGGAGGAAGCACTCCGATACATTGGCAACGACGTTAATGGTTCGACATAAAAATTTTTAATGTCGTTGAAGTTATAATTTCATTCGCCTTGTATGTTTTATTTATTTTCTTGTGGCGTGTATATAATTTGTATTTATTTTCTTCATGGCATATGTAAACTAAAAAAAACTTAATGGTAAAGGGGGCCCAGAAAAGTACTTCCACTACTTATTTTAGGCTGCAGGCACCTACGAATGTCTTTTATGAGGAGACCACACTGTCTTCAATTGGTGAAACGATAAAGGGATCACCATCTCATGTTAAATGGGATTTAGGTTATTGACTTATGGTTAAAATTCTGTACCCGCTGAAACTTTTAGTTTCTACAGTTATTTGTAAATAACAAAAACGAAAAACCTGAAGTGTTTCCTTTTTTTTTGTGCCCAAGCTCACATGCCATCATTAATTGGCCTCCAGGGAGGTCAGTCCCGTTCCACCCCGCCCTGCCCCCGTCCCGCCCTGCCCCCGTCCTGCCCTGCCCCCGTCCCGCCCTGCCCCCGTCCCGCCCTGCCCCCGTCCCGCTCTCGTCCCCGCCTCGTCCTCACCCCGTCCTCGCCTCGTCCCCGCCTGTCCTCGCCTCGTCCTCGCCTCGTCCCCGCCTCGTCCTCACCCCGTCCCTCCCCGTCCTCGCCTCGTCCCCGCCTTGTCCTCGCCTCGTCCTCGCCTCGTCCCCGCCTCGTCCCCGCCTCGTCCCCGCCTCGTCCTCACCCCGTCCCGTCCCCGCCTCGTCCCAGCCTCGTCCCCTTCCAGGCCCCGCCCTACCGCACCCTCGTCGCTGTTCCGCTCCCGCCCTGCCTGGCCACTCCTTCACTCTACCCCTGCCCGACCCCTTGCCTACTGCTTCCCCGCCCCCGCCCCTCCCTCCTGCCCACTCCGGCGTTCGCTGCGCGCGATTGGCCTCTCGCTTCCGCTGCGCTCTCCCGTTGAGTCAGCGTGTCGCGAAATGCAGAGGGCGCCGCCCCGCGGGCAACGAAGGCTTTCCCCAGGAAACGCCCCTCCTTTTCCTTCTTGCGCCCACGTCGCCTGCTCTTGGCGTTAAGCCACTTACTTTTAGATGTAGGTGTGCGGTTTTTGTTGTTTTTTTTCGTCAGATTTGTAGTTAAGTATTCTTGTAATGCTTGTCAGTGCTTGTTTCTAATGTCTATTTTAAATTTAAGTAATCTGCTCCATTTCGCAAATTGTGAAATTGATTGTATTAATATTGAACTCCATATTTAGTTGCCTAAGTAAAGTCTGACTCGTTCCTTCTTCGTAATGCATGGAATCAATATTAAAATGTATGATTGCAAAGAGGGTTTTCTAAGCAGAATGTCGACCAAAATTAGTTTCTACGAATATTGCGAGGTCCCTAGAGTGTTGCTGTGCATTGTAATTGAGATCATTTATCTGCGGCATCAAAGTTGGTAAGAAGTGTTTTCAGAGAAAAGTACCCGTAACGCGATTGCTATTTTAGGCAAAATACGAAATTGATGCTAATCGTGTGCGTTCATGTCACTGCCCACTTACCTCCTACTAACGAAACCAGTGTTGTGAATTAACCAGGGGCCGTTGGATTTGTGTGTTAAAGAATTCTGTAGGAATTGAACTAATGTACGAAATATGTAGAAGGAACTGTAATTTTTCTAGCGTTTCGTGCATCTAGATCAGCTATTGTCAACCAGAGTACTGCTGACCGAATATGGTAGAAAATGCTTCATCATTTTGACATATTAAGAATAGTGATGCTATGATGAAAACAATATTTTAACATTTTCTGTAGAAAAATAAACTTTTCTACAATAGGTGGTAACAAGCTGAAGAAAAGTGTAAATAATGCCTTAAAACAGTTATTAACGTGAATAGTACAGAAATTGAATCGTTGGAGTACTCACGATACCCTAGAATGTTATTAATAAGAAAAACAATGTGATTTTTTACCGACATGGCTTTATTCTGAGCGTGATGAAATCTTCCGCACTATACTTCTAAAACGTTAGGAAAGACGCTGTCTTGACGAGATTTCGAAAGAACTATCACCATTCCCCTTCCACAGCTTCTTAAAGCATAATTTAAGTGCGTATTCTTTCACGTTTTTTTTTCTATTTCATAAACATATGGAATGGGGTTAAAATTGATGTTAATGTTCTGAAAATCCCTACAATTTCCTACTAATTGCATTTTTAATAATTCCGTTGACGTAAAATTGAATAATTTTAAAGTTTCGAAGATGAGAGGCAGACTGGTGAGAGGGAGAGATGTTGAACGGGCAGGATTCGGGGAAGAAAAATTGCTTTCATTTCTCTATGGTTACTATTAATTTCGTTTCCTGTCTAAAAGATAGTGCTAAATGACTAAATTCGGGTTTAGTCTTATAGTACTTTATTCTAATTACTGGGCACAATTAGATGACTCCTGTTATTAAGTCATAAAATCGTAATAATAATAATAATAATAATAGTAATAAGATTAATACAGTTTGCCAAACTTCCGGTTCTGGTTCTAAGTAAGTATTAACAATGTTTTGGTTCTTAAGATTATAATTTTATATTGATTATTAGTTACATTTCGTATTAATGAAATGGACTATTTCTGAACACTATTTTGTGTGTGCTGCAGCAAAGGAGACAAAGACATGCTTTGTGGTGGATTTTTTGCGGAGTAGAAGTAAGAACATGGAGTCGCGTTTTCTCCGGTGTGTTTCATTTCATTTCATTGGTGTAATTTCTTCTCAAATAAACGTTATTGGGCTGAATTTGCAATAACATATTACGTGCAAAGTTATATTTGCAACGAAAAGACAATAAACTATGTAGCTTTTTGAATACATTGCATATCTTTTGAATACTTTGTTTACTTCAACATCGTTTCGACGGAAATGATATAAAGATCATTTCGGTATCACTAAATACGTATCTTCGTTCCCTATTATACTATTATTTGAATGGAATAATGGAAAGTTGGTGAATACTAGTGTGTTAATAATAATAATAATAATAATAATAATAATAATAATAATAATAATAATAATAATAATAATAATAATGCATTTGTTTTCCATAATTTTGGGTACTATTTTATATTTCATAATCGGAAACAACACTCTGAGCAACCCAACTATCAGTGTCCCCAACATTCCACAGGTGCCCTTCTACTCCTGCTAGCATTCACAGATGATTATCTCTCGCCTTAGCATGTGGCGTATAATATACACCGTTACGGAATACGGTAGGAATGCCAAGGCGGGGGCAGCGGGCTCTCGATCGGCCGAGGGTCACGGAGGCGCCGCGCTGTGCCGGCGTCCTCGCGTCCCCGCTTGCCTCTCTCTGCCCCTCCCTCGCCACCCCCCAACGCCGCCGTCGCCAGCACCGCCTTCTCCCCCGCATTCCGGGCGCGGGCAGCAGGAGCGCGGCGGCGAAGGGCGCCGTGGGCAAGGCCGCCCCAGCGCGCGGCACGCGACGAGCCAGCCGCGGCCGCGGCGCGGCGCGGCGGCGTGGCACGGCGCGGGCGGGATGGCCATGAGGCATGGCGGGCGGCCGGGCGGGCGCGGCTAGGCCGGCGTGGTCGCCGAAGAGGCGCACGCCCGCGCCCGCGCCCGCACGCTCCCTGATCGATAACGCAACCAACCCCCCCGGCTGGGGAAATCCCGCGACCTGCGCGCGCGGGGCGCGGCTGAATCACGCGCGGTTAGGGGGACACCTAGGCGGGAGGGGTGCAAGGGAGCGCGGAGGGTGCCTGGCTGGCTGGCGACGCTAAGGGAAGACTGGCGCTGTGCGTTGTGAGAACATAGGCGAAGTGCATGTGTATTTGCAGTTTTGTAATTAGCACCTAGGCCCTACTCTAAGTTATGTTGTTTACAATTATAACTAAATTACAGTCTTTTAAACTAATCCTTTAAATGGAAATAAGTGTACATAGAAGAGCAATCAATTCCTTTGTATTAGACTGTTACACATGTGTACTAGTGTCTCTATACTTATTAATATTATCCTCTTCTATTCGTAAATAACGTTCATGTTGTCTCTTCAATATTTCCAGAACAACGATTGTAACTTTTAAGTGTTCTTTATTCTGCATGTGTTCAGTTATTCGAACCTTGTTCGAAAAAACTACGGACCTAACTGTCAATATCAAAAACTCGCCTAGAAATATACTTAAGTCTGCGGAATCCCCGTAGCGTTAATTTTGTAATTGCTTTGGTTGTTTGTTTTCCATAAACTGAAGTGTTTAGTGTTTTCATGTCACTCGTACGTTTATTGCGTACGAGGAAATGTCCAATTCTTCCTGATGATGTCCACGTTGCGTAGCGAGATTACTGCGTCTCTTTAACGTGAACCTCGGGGCGTGGGCGCCGCTCGTTTATTTGTTCCAGTCAACTGTCTGGAGGACGCGCCTTCCTTTCTCCGTGGCTTAGGGGCCCCGAGTGTGTGTGGAAGTGCGCTGAATGTGCGAAATAGCTGAGCGGGCATTTCCACAGCAGGCGTCGTTGCGCGCCCCGTCGCCGGGTGGGCGGTGGCGCTCACGCAGAGGGCTGCGAGGCGGGGGGCAAAGGCGGCCGGCGGCGCGGAAGGTCAGGGCCCTCGCCCCTCGCCCTCACCTTTCCTCTCCTCTCCTCGAAATGCCCTCGCGTCGCTATCGCCCTCACCGACACTCTCTCTCTCCCCTGCTCCGTCACAGCGGTAGGCCAGTCGTGCGTCGGCCAGGTGCACTAGCGCGCGAGCGAGCGGACGTTTTCAGGATTGCCAGTACGCCAGGCATTCAGCTCGAAAGGCAGGGGAGGCAACGTTGCCTAACGGCGGCGGCGGTGGCGGCGGCGGTGGCGGCGCTCGGACGCAATGCAACCTTCACAAGGTGACAGGAGCGCCGCGCCGCTCCGTGCGGGCGCCGCCAACGCCGCCGACGCCGACGCCGCTGCCGCCAGCGGTGGAGCTTTGATGGCGGCGCTTTTCGCGGCGTTTTAATTTCACGGTGACGATGGCGGCGGCGGTGTGAAGGCCGCGCGGTCGGGCCGAGCCAGCCACCTCGCGCAGCCTCGCGACGCACGATACCGTGCCATTATCAGACGCGCTCCGCGCAGATAAAGAAAAGTGCAGCGGGCGCGAGGGAGGGGTGGGAAGATTCTGCGAGGGCGGTGGGGACGGCGTAGGGTGACGCACCGGGCGCCGCCGCTGTCGCGCCGAGTCGGCGGGCGCTGGCGAGTGCAGGCAGGCCGCTCCTGCCGCGCCGCTCCGCTCCGCCACACTCCGCCTCGCCTCGCGCCGCGCCGCGCCGCCCCGCCCGCTCCGCTCCGCCCCGCCCCGTCCCGTCCTGCCCCGCCCCGCCCCGCACCTTGCCGCGGAGCGCGCGCTCGCTGGCTGCTGGCGCGCGGCGGCAGGTTCCGCCTCCGGTGAGCGGCGCCGCCAACCTCGCTCGCCGGGCCCGCTCTCGCTTCTCCTCGTCTCGCCTCGCCGAGTCGCTCGCCCGCGCCCGGCCGTCGCGGACGCACCCGCATGGTTCGCCCGCCCGTTCGCTCTGTGCGCGTCCGAGCTCGCGTGTTTTCCGGGCAGTGTGTGTTGGGCGTTCGCGCTGCGCCACGTGTGGGTGTTGGTGACGATTCGGACGTGTGCGAAGAAATCTCCCTGGTGATCGTTGTGTTTCCGCTCCACAAGGAGCTTGGGAGGCGACGCCGTTGGGTGTGCCCGGCTACAAGAGGATACCGATGGACCTCGTGGTTCTGCTGAGTTTCGCATGCCCTGCTACGATCGGCGGCGATGAAGATTGCGCTGGCGACCAGGAGAGCGGCCGCCGCCGGCGACGGTCGGTGGTTTGCCCAGCTCTGCATCCGCTCTCGGTGAGTGCTCGCCCACCCCGCGCTCAACCCCTCGCCTTCACCTACATAGCCACCTGTTTCGCCGCGCCGTCGCTGCGTTCGCGTTCACTTTTACGGCGCGTTGTGTGGCAACGGCCGGTGCTCGCGGGGCATGTCGTCCGGTTTTCGTGTCACACGTTCTTTCACAGGCAGAGTCCTTCGAATAGGGCGAACGGAGGCGGATTGAGAAGACGGGGAAGTGCTTCGTGCTACCATAGTGACTGTGAGCAAGTGGGCTTTTAGAAGGGGCACCGGGTGTGTTGAATGGCCATTGTTGGGAAGGGGTGGCGCGCGAAGGCAGCGCCCTGGGCCTGGTCGCGTGCCTCCTGGGCGGAGGCGGCGGGCACCCGGGGCCGAACAGGTGGCCGCGCGCGCCGCCTGCAGGTGCGCTTGCTTCCGGTGGCCGCCGCCGCCACCGCCTCCTCTCGCCTTTCGCGCTGCGGAGGCTCTGTTGCGCCCTAGCAGCCTTTCAATGCGTGATGTTTTGGTGAATCACGATCATTGGGTGTATTCAGTTCAGTCGTATGTTGATAGGTACTCGGAAGTTGCAATTGAAATACACATGAATTAAGAAGAGTGGATGAATTTCAGGAACGTCTTCCTATATGGGCACTACCACCTTCTTATTTCCTCTTTTCTCTGTTTCGCCAAATATTTATGGTTGATTACTACTACCGTCGGCTACGAATTTCTACTCTGTGGTTCAAAACTGGCTGTGGAATTGATGCAATGAGATTCCTCAAATACCACTGTCATTCGTTGAACCTCGAAATGTAATTTACAAGAATAAACAATATCATCTTCATCCAAAACATGTCCAGCATATTTCTTAACATCCCCATATTTTGCGCTGTATTGATGCGACACGCCGAGTACTGAACCTCACATCTGTTTTGGCCGTGTGCTATCTTTTTTACTCGTTGTTTCTCTTCATTTCTTTGAGTCCTGGCGTTCTCTCGAAAAATTCTGGAGTGCTTATTCTTAATTCTTGATTCCTCCCTCTCCTTGTATCAGCTGTTAAACTGTTTTAATTTACGAGCGTTTGAAAGAAGACCGTGAGTGTGCTGGAATGCTTCGTAGCCGTGTGTGTAGACAACCCAAATACTTCGTGTGAGTGGAGTGGGGTGGGGTGGGGAGTTCCGGGAGTCCGCAGTGGACTGAGACTCGGGAGAAGAGTCGTCGCCCGCCCGCCCGCAGCCGAGGAGCCGCGCCGCGCCGCGCCGGTCGGAGGCGGCCCCGCGTGCGTGGGGCGCGCCGAAGGGTCACGTGATCGAATCCGGGTCACGGCGCGAGCGAGCGCCACCCGAGCGGCGCGGCGGTGCGTGGGCGACCGGTTTGGTGGGCGCAGAGGACGCGGTGCCCTCCGCCTCCGCCCCGCAGCCAAATGCGCCCTCCTCACCCTTGCTATACCTCTTCCACCTCACGCCCCTTTCCCTCCCCCCCCTCCCCAAACTCTTCATCATATCCCGCTCCTTTGTACTCGACTCTTCGCAACTCGATACTCCCCCGGCGAGCGAGAGTTACGCGTCAGTTACGGCCGGTCAGGATACGTGACGACCCCCGTAACATTGACCTCCTTTACGCACCATAGAAAGGTTTCTATTACAGTGACGTAGCTTTTCGAGGTCAGGTGTTTATTGTTTATTTCAGACGTAGTTAGCACTGGGTGTACGATGTCTGTAGTTATGTTTCACTTTTACTTTTGTTTGTGGACTGTGGGCGGCTAGCATCAACATCAGTTCTTTGTGTGAAAACTTTTTTCCTACGTAACCAATAATCGACTTTCCATTAGTAAGATTTCGAAGACATTTTAATTCGTTTTATTAGACCTTGGACATTTCGCAAAGAAAATTTGCAAAGACCAAACGTTACGCTATTAAAATGAGATCAAGCATAGTTTTCCATTAATCAAATGTATTCTTCCCAGTCACACACACCAAGAATAGTCTGCTACTCCTTTTGTTCATTTTTACCGACTCCTTTTCTGAAGTGCTGAATGTATTACTTCCATAATTTGTAACGTACCACAATTGTATGCCATTGTTATAATTATTTGTAGGTATCTTCATTTCCCCCTAATGATTTATTTCAATTCATCGCATGTCGATCTATTTGAAGCAATACTATTTGAAAGTTTTTTGTAGTTATTTCTTTCTTCACATAAACGTACCACAGTGAGCGTTATTTGAAAGGATAGGCCGTATCTGGAATTTGCTTTTGGGGGTTTCGATTTTGAGAGGAGGAGTAATCCCGCAAGTTGTTGCATCGTCCACTTTATTTTGCGGCTGGGATAGAGTTACTAGTCGATACTGTCGGAAGAATTTTCCCATTTCTCATAAAGTACCTATTTCGTTTTTCTATTCTTGTGTTCCGAAACAAAAGAGAAACACTGCCGCAGTAAATGGAGATAAGTATTGCTCCCTGCAGTTTTGTATCGTTCTGAGTGCGAGAAAGGAATCGTGATGTAGCTCGTACGTGGGATGTTCTCGGAGAGGGTTGTTACCGCTTGCATCGCGGCTTAACGGGCGGTCTTCGCGCACCGTTCACCGCACGACTTTTTCCTGCACTGTCAGTACAAGTCCTGTAAAGTGCACCGTGTAAACATTCGAACGTACGACTTACGTTTGAATCGAGTGACGCGGAGAAGGCAACTGGGTTAGTCGACGTTTTCGCCTGTTTTCTTCCCTTGCGTTCCGGGAACTCGTAAGGTGTCATTAAATTTGGTTTTCTGTTGGTTTGTTTTTAGGTGAAGGGGGTTCCCACAATTGTGACAATAGTGAACGAGCGAGTGTATCTGTATGAGGTGAAGCTGAGTGGATGTTCTCACACATTTTTTGTAATTATATTATTAACTTCTAAGGGTAAATTAATGTTAAAATTAATCAAAAATGTAGCCAGTTTCACGATTTTGTACATGTACTAAAACACATTTGCCGCACCCAACTTTTAAATGGTTCAATATTTTGACTCGGGGAAGGTCTGAAAATGAGGGGGAGGAATGGGGAGAGGGTTAAAAATCTTGAGACTGTCTTTAAACTCGAATTTCATACAGAATTCGTACATAGTATTTGCAGTAAACTTACTGAATGTTTATTTTTAATTTCCAAACCTTATAACTTAACATTTACCATACTTAATTTTCCCCGTCATTTTTGTGACTAGGGACGGTGCTTGCTTAGCCTAACAATTTAGTTGAGGTAGCGTATTGAAACAAAGCTCTTTAAATTTTCCTTGACTAGGCAATTGTGAATGAATGATAGTGTTATTGTCGATGAGATTCTGTATGTATCTTCCAATTTAAGGAATGAAATAATAAATAAATAATCTTCAGCAATGATGTTACTGTAATACTCTGTTTACTCAGGCTGAATATTTGAAAGGAAAGATGTGACTTCTTAGACCCATGACTACTGCAGTGTAGAGACGAATAATGTGATACGAAAGGATAAGTATGAAAGAAAAGTACACAAGTGCTCACACACACACACACGCGCGCGCGCATACCTACACATACACATATTCAAGGTGGGACTCAAACCCACGGCGTAAAAGAGACAATGATAAGGCATTCATTCTGTTGGCGGGAATGGAGCTCGCGACTCTTCGAACATGGGCTTTCGTGCTTAGTTGGTGCCATATATAATGGCGTCAACTACTCGTACCGGTTTTGAATACAATGAAAGTAACATGGGTGTGAGCAGAACATTACAGAAATACTCGGGACTCTTCTTGTTACAATTTTTATCTCCTAAAAATGAAATTTCTGTCACATCCAGTAGTGCTCTAATGAAATATCTTGAGATTTATTGGAGTTCGATTTCTTGTGCTGACAATATGCCTCGATGTAAAGTATAGCACTGAGTATGGACTAGTTATTTTTTATTAATTCCTTTGGAATGCTGTGTATATCCATGGAATTCATTAAATATTTTTAGAATAATAGTCTTCTCTTTAAGCAAAGAAAGATATTTTAAAACCTTGGAGCAGATTAACATTTTGATTATGCCTTCCTGACCAATTGACTTGCCAATATTGCTTGTTAACATACATCATATTTTATGTACTGACTATGCTAACTTGCTAATATGTGCAAGTACTGATGTGCTAGCAAGTTTATACTACTGAAGTAAGAAGTGTAAGACACAGATTTTATTAAATCTATTTTTTTTTTAATTTCATGAGGCACTTTTAATATTTACTCTCAAATTATGCCACTATAGATTTGCTAAATCATATAACTAAAGACCGGATTCCCGTGTAACTATATCTTTATTTGCTAACTTAAAATTGGATTAAACCACAGAATTTGAATCATGAAACGGGCGTTATTTTAGTACTTGTTTTTATTTTGCACGAAATTGCACGTTTGGGCTGTTACTGTAAGAAATTGCACATTTTGGGTAATGGTGCCAGAAAATTACACATTTTGGGGTTTTACTGGACGAATTTGCAAGATTCATAGTTTTATTACATAAAATAAAATTCTAGTATTATCACTTTGTTTCAATTTACATTTTTTAAAGATTTCATTTAAATTTGTCCCATTGTCTAATTAAAATTTCTGAGGGATTGCAGTTGGGAGTAGGGTTATATGGTATTACCACGAATTAAGTCCGCGGCCCTTGGTTGCAGCCGCTCAACCAACGCTATGTCCGGGGTCTGTCTTCCCAATTGGATCATTAATCCGTTTTGTCAGTCTTCGCTGAACTTCCCAATACGAGATTGCACGCGCGTGTGGCGTATGTCCGCGCGAGGGGCATAAAAGTAGAGTATGTCCGATCTTCGCGGTTAACCCTGAATTTTCGAAAATTGCAAAAGTTTGAATTTTTTTCGGCGTCTTCCTACAACTACAAAATAGAAGATAAGAGATTTTTCCTTCAAATAAAATTTGTTCTCCATTGTGAGTTCTTTCGTTAAGATCCGGTAATATTTTTTGATAATTGTAGTAGTTTTCGCGCGATATTGCGTGCAATATGCGCAATTTTAAAAAATTACAAAACCAAGATTTTCTCAAGAATGGCTCCAAATTTTTCTTTAAACATCTGATAGGGATAGTCTAATATACTCTACGAGATGGCATAAACGCCATATTGCTCCATTCTTTTGTTTTTGCAAAACTTATAAAAATGTGATTTTTTTTTACTTCTCTCACGTCGTTTACATATATACATTAGAGGAAATTTGTTCACATTATATTTATGAGTACATGTGCTTTTGATAATGTCCTACAAAATTTCTCGAAAACTTTACCGTTTTGTATCCGGAATCGCGTCGAAACCGGAAAAAGAGACAAGTAGTAACAGAGTTCCTCAAGATCATGTCCACGAGTCATGACAAACAGGATGGTTTAAAATCGTGTGAAATGAAACATTCCGAAACATTCCTTTTCATTTTTATTCTTGATTTATCTTCGAAAGCACAATATGAGAAATCAAATAGGTTCGGAAGCCTCATCACTATCGAGAAGCGCGATCACGCCACTGTTCGTTGACGCGACGGCAAGCGGGACGATAAAATCAATGGGTGGCGTCTGGCTGAGGTGTGCCGCCGCAGCGGCGCTTGTTCAGCGTCGAGCACGGCGGCGGCGGCGGCGGCGGAAGGTGTCTGAGAGGAGGGGCGCTCGGGATTCGAACAGTACCGACGCGGCCTCGTCCCATTTAGCTCCGGCAGGGCTTAGGTGTGTTCTGCACTTATGCCACGCTGCACAGATATTTTCGCAACCGAATTCGCCTGATGATTATTCACAATTTTTGAGTTTTTTCGTACTATATTAAATTGGCTTGCGTGTACAGATCATGCAAAGGTCTATGCGTTTATTTAAAATGCGGAGAAAAGACACTAATTTACGCTAATGTTTTGTTGTAGAAATCGCATTACTATCTATTTGATCATTATTTTACCAATGGCACGGGACACGATGCTTGCTTCATACAAATTGCCTAGACATTTTGTCCGCGCTTTCCTCATCGTATCAACTTCTTGTGCACTTATTTGTTCATATCGCCATAAACCTTTCGTCAAGTACTTCGAAAGCCATTCCCCCACCCCACCCCAGAATTCTGCTGTATTGGTTTACACTTGTACTAACTTGCTGAGTCACATGTGGAGAATGTGCCTGATAACGCCGTCATCGCCCGTCTCCTAATTAAAGAATTTCGAGGCATTGTCTTGAATCGCGCACCTTCTAATCTTCGCATCTGGAATGCACGAAAACAATGTCGGTCGCTTTGCGGTGATTCACTGTCGATTTTCATCGGCGGCGTTTCGAGTGAAACCAGGTTATCGCACCTGTCTCGGGCATCGAGTGCGCGCGATAGCAGGAGACACACTTCGATAGCGCTCTTTGGTGTGGCGCCGCATCTTTGCGTTCGCGAAGGACGGACGGTCGTCTCCGCCCGGCCCCGCCCCGTCCTGCCCGTCCCACCGCCTCTCAGCCTTCCTTATCTCTCGGAGGAGGGAGCAGGAGACAGTCGTCCGACGCCGACACTCGCAGTTTGCATGTTGAATTGACAAGGTTTTTTTTTGACAGGAATTAGTTTCTTTAACCATCTGTCCCTGTCCATATGTGAAAAATTAAGTAATCACTAACTGAACCCTTGTGATTATATCGCACAAAAGGAAGAGCTATAGAAAAGTACAACAGATGCCCTGTACGGGAAATTTGAAAGCTCAAAATTCAAGTCGGTACTTGCTCTCCATGACTAATGCAATGAGAGGAACATTCTGGTACAATATAATCACACAGTGAACACAGAGTTGTAAATGTTTCTTGAAATATAATTCAAATGTTTTTATATATACCAAGATCTGTACACTTTTTTCTGTGCATGAAAGTTGTAGTGGTCCTTAGTAGGAAATCCTGCCATCCACCGACACATGAAAACGTTTACATCACATTACACTGAGTGACAAAAGTCATCGGATAACTCCTAATTTCGTGTCGGAGCTCCTTTCGCCCGGCGAGGTGCAGAAACTCGACATGGTGTGGATTCAAGTCGTTGGAAGTCTCCTATGGAGCCATTCTACTTCTATAGTCGTCCATAATTACGAAGGTGTTGCCGGTGTAGGATTTTGTAAACGAACTGACCTCTCGATTATATCCCATAAATGTTCGATGAGGTTCATGTCGGGCGATCTGAGTGGCCAAATCATTCGCTCGAATTGTCCAGAATGTTCTTCAAACCAATCGCGAACAATTGTGGTTAGGTGGCATTGCGCATTGTCATCCATAAAGCTTCCATCGTTATTTGGGAACATGAAGTCAATGACTGGCTGCAAATGGTCTCTTAATAGCTGAACATTACCATTTCCAGTCAATGATCGGTTCAGTTGGACCAGAGGACCGTGTCCATTCCATGTAAAAAGAGCCCACACCATTATGGAACCACCACTAGCGTGCACAGTACCTTGTTGACAACTTGGGTCTACGGCTTCATGGTGTCTGCGCCATACTCGATTCCTACCGTGACTGAAATCGGGACTCGTCTGATCAGGCCAATGTTTTTCAGTACAATCGACATGGTCTGGGAGAGGCGCTCCGGGCGATGTCGTGCTGTTAGCAAAGGCACTCGAGTCTGTCTTCTGTTGCTACAGCCCATTAAAGCCAGATTTCGCCGCACTGTCCTAACGGACAGGTTCGCCGTACGTCCCAAATTGATTGATGTGGTTATTTCACCCAGTGTTGCTTGTCTGTTAGCGCTGTCCCATTTTACACAAACGCTACTGCTTTCGGTCATTAACTAAAGGCCATTGCTTTGTCCATGTGAGAGATTATGGCTGAAATTAGGTAGTTGTTCTCAGCTCACTCTTGACACTGTGGATGTTGGAGAATATTGAATATCCTAACGATATCCGAAATGAAATGTCCCGTGTGTCTATCTCCAACTAACATTCTGCGTTCAAAGTCTAGTTCCCGTCGTGCATAATCACGTTAGAAACCTTTTCATTTGAATCGCTTAAATGTGAGTACATATGAAAGCTCTGCCCTTTTCTACTTTTTGTACGTAATACTACTGTAACGTATTGGCAAGCGAATCTCGTGGTAGCTATTTGGGTACGGGCGGAAAGGGATTACCAACTGGAAATGGCCTCGCCAAGCAGGAAGAAAAAGGTGCCCTAGAGAAAGCACCCAAAGACTGAACAAAGGGCAGGGCGGGGGAGGCGGCGTGACGTAGGTCACGTGAGCCTCCAGTATATAAGAGAGCAGACGAAGGGAATAGGTGGGTTCTAGAGAAGTAGTGAGGACATCGTGCTCATGCACAAATTTGCGCCAGGTCGGTGCAGCGGCGAGCAGGGCTCGCAGGCAAGTCACATGTTGACGCGATTGCGGGGACTTTGTGTCCTAGATGTGACTGCGGTCACGTAGGAGTGATGCTGTGTGCGAGCTCCGAGTGAGGAGTGGTTGAGATCCACCACTCACACATCAATCGGTTAAGATCGCTCCTGCGATCAAGGCACATCACGGATTGATGCACCTGTAAGGACTTTGTGTCCGAGTGTGACATCTGGTCACGGAAGCTGGGCTTGGTGCGCGCTTCGAATTAACGAGGGGCGAGTGCCATAGTTAAACCGATTCTCAATCGGATTTGGGATTCGCTCCCGCGATCAGGGGATAGTAGAAGGTCTATCAGAGCGATTGTATTTAATGTAACCATTCAACTGTACGTATGTTTGTAAATATATAACTGTATATATGCAAGCTCTGTGTCTGTGTTCGCTGTGAGTACCAATGACGTCACACTACTATCTGTATATTTGCATATTGCTACTCCATGACTTTTGTCACCTCAGTATATAATCATTAGTTTTATGAAGAGACGCATGTGTCGGAAGATTGTCCGACATCGCGTTTATATACAATCGATCATCGCAATTTTATTCACTCATTGATCTTGGAACTTGAACAAATCGTTAACTGAATATGAGGTTATCCTCAAACTGACAGGCTTACTTGTCAGTCAACGAGATGATTCTTTTCGATAGATCGATTGCAACTGGCACCGTGAAATGAAGCAAGAGAGCTAATGTAATTGATCTTCGACGAAGAAATGAACAAATGATAGCAGGTAGGCAGTCATTCTATTAATTTGCAGGTATTAATATTTGTATTCGTACCGTAAAAACGGTTAATAAGAACGAATGAAAACATGTCTAGGTTTCACTATTAAAGACAAAATAATGAAATTTGGTTGGCAAGAAAGCCAGAACTACTTAGTAAACGAAAATCCTTTACGATTATCCTTTATTATCCTTAATCTGTTTTAAATATATAGAGTTAGAAATACAAAAGTCTGATGGGATTAATAAATGTCGACACATCATCAACATACCCACAAGTAGCCTGATAGCAAGACAGTGGCAGAGAATGACACAGTTGTATAACTTCCTCGGGGTTAAATGGACAATGTTCAATTTCACACGATTTATTCCCGTTTCATTTTTTGACTTAACAACTTGTGTGTTCACAAAAAGACTGCAAGTCATAGGATGTGGTCAGGTAGGAATCGTATAAAAAGATTATTCAAGTGTATGGACGATTCGGAATATGAAATGCCATCTAGGGCTACGAAATACACAAGTAACAACAACAATGTATCAATAATGGATTAAGGACATAAAACAATAAAACACTGTTCAATAATATACAATAGTATCTAAATGTTACTAAAGTAGTGTAACAAATTCACTTGTTACGCAAATATTATATATATATATATACATATAAATATTCCATCCTTCGCTACATCAGCTACCTCAACACTGTTGCAATGTTCAGTTTCGTGCCAGATCTTCCTTGAGACTAAAAACATATGGTAAACTATCCAATGGGACCCGTATTGTCATCCAAAAACATGTTCTTCCGATCAAAAAGGGAAAAATGTTATCATTTAACATTATTGTGTAAAGCTACAAAAACAACACATTCCAATAAAATAAAAATATAATGAGCTTCTTAACATTTTCCTTAGTGCGTATTAATAAAAAATAATTAAAATCTACGGATAGAATATGAAACAGAATTTACAAATAATTGTTACTGTAAAAAGTAATATATTGAAGAAAATATTTGAAGCCGAAATATACAGTTACGTTCTATCATATTGAATTAAGTTAAATTCGTCGTGAATTACTCCACAATGTTGTACTTGTGTGGGTATAGTGTTGAATTACGAGGGTTGTACCAAAAGTAAGGTTCCCAATGAGCTACAGCCTCGAGGGAAGGTGCTAGGCTAAATCCGACAACAGTGCCGTGCACAGTGGTTCCCCTACTCTCGAGCTCGCCCATTCGCGATTCGCTACGTTGCTCAGTGTTCGCTTGGCAGCCGTCAGAGATGGAAGTGTCGATCGCCGCTCCCGCCAAGTGCGAAGTTCGAGCAGTAATCCGGTTTCTCCACGCAAGGAAGTTACCGCAATCCAGAAGGAGCAATCCAGAATCGCCGGAGAGGACGACTGACGGAGGGAGTAGTGCTTCTTCACGACAACGCTCGAACCCACGTCGCTCGTCCAACACAAGAGCTTTTGACGAAATTTGGGTAGACCATTATGCCCCCTCCCCCGTACAAGCCGGACTTAGCTCCTAGCGATTGTCACCTCGTCCCCAAGCTAAAGGATCACTTAGGTGGCAAACGCTACAAGAGCGACGGTGAAGTCCGAGGTCACACGTTTCTTCAACGGATTGGCGGGAGACTCTTCGACTTATGAATACAAAAGCTGGGGCACCGTCTTCAAAAGTGTGTCGAAAAATATGGAGACTATGTTGAAAAATAGACAACAATGTAAGCTTTTCAACGATGTATAAATTAATAACAATACATAATGATTTCTATTTGTAAAAAATATGGGAACCTTACTTTTGGTACAACCCTCGTAATATTTGAATTGAATAACATTTTAATATGGACTGGATGAAGTGTAAATATTATCATGTTCCATAGGACATAAGTCAGCAATGCGTGGCTATCGCTGAGATTTAAAAAATATATTTATTTATTTACTTTGGGTTGAATTTTATCATTGCAAAAAGGGAACTCATGATAGACGACCGTTTACCACTTTTATAAGACAATCATATTTTCAAGAGCACTGCAAGTGCAAAGTGTTCTTTACATGTGGTCTAACGACTTGTCCCTATTGTAAAACACGACTTAACTTTAAATTAAAAAAAACATCGTATTACACTAAAGGTATGTAAATAATTAAAGGTTATTTTTTTAGTGCATCATATTTCGCAGCAGATTTCTGTTAAGTACTCCGTACATCCATAGGTTGCTGACCTATAAAATGTTTGGTAACTGCTCTCCGTTGCATTCAAACACATTTCTTGAACCGGAAGCGGAGTAAGGTCTGAGTGTAATAACGTACTGGATATTTTTAATGCTGGCAGCGCTAGCAAATTTACCTGCTAGTAGGGAAAGAGAAACAAATGTTTCGTCTAACCGATCCGCCTGATATTGCAGTAGTTTAAATACGAGGTTACGTTTATCTAAATTGACCTCTGAGTTGCTTAAACGCGTTGTAGTAAATTGATAAAAGATTTAAATTACTCATTTCTTTCTAAGGGATTGATTATAAAATATATAGAATACGCAATGAATTGGTTGTCTCAAACGGACGCATCCGTAAGCTTTTCAACCACCATTTAAAATTTGCCTTGGATCTCTGAAAATGTTATGCTCATGATTTGACTGTGTTATTGTTTGGCAGTTTAAAGTAAAATCTAACTTTTCCTTGAATTCCTGACTGACTTTGTGGAGCGTTTTTTTTGTGTGAGGGTTTATATGAATGAGACACAGGAATAATTATGACATTATGTTGTATAGTGACGCTTTCTTGTAAATTAGTATTTCATATGTTCTGGTTGTCAGTAGCTATTTCAGTTTTGTACGTTTCATTTGTCTTATAAAAATGCATCTGCAGAGCAGTTTAATCATATCACATTTCCAAGTGATGTATATCGATTTGTTTTACACATGAAACGAACTATTCATTACCCGCATCAGTCCATTTGTAAAAGTGCCCTTATTTAGTTAGAGTATGAAAAACAAACACATATCTTCACAATCTGTTAATGATGTATGTACATCATTTCAAAGTATATTATAAAAAAATCTTCGATCAACTTCATAATTCATACTTCGCTCTCTATTCCTTTTCAAAGAAGCGATACCATACGATATCTTATCTATTATTCTTAGAATTTGTATTTTTTTAAATTCAAGATATTAAATATTTGAACTAACAAAAAAACAAACCAAAAAGGTATTTTAAGCGCGTTGCCAAGTCAACCTCGGTGCACTAGAATATTTATTGCAGTTGCACGTTCACAGATTCGGTGTCTGTCGTTGCAATTATTCCTACTAGCTCTTGTGCATGTCTCAATCCATTTGCACCCGAGGTGACCCAGGAGGCGGTCTCCTGTTTGCGAACGTGCGGAGAGGGGCGGGGGGGGGTGGCGGGCGACGGCTTGGGCGCGGCTGCGGCCGCTGCCGCCGCTGCAGGAAGCCGAGTGAGATTCCTGCGAGGCGAGTCAGCGCGCCCGCGGAGGCCGCTTTTGCTAGTCACGTGGCTGCGGCGACGGCGACGGCGACGGGGGCCGACCCACGCCCGACCCGGCCTTCGCGTGCTCTGCTGTTGTCCTGTCTCGGGACCTCTGCAGCCCTACCGCTGCTGCGCCGCGCCGCGCTGCGCTGCTCCGCCACGCCCGCCCGCACTTCAGCCCTGTTAGCGACTTTAGCACGTTGGCAACCGCTACTGGGACCCAGTCTATCAGTGATCACTACCATCAACCACATACGCTCACGACTCGTACATTAATCCTGATGAAAATAGCATTACACCTAATTACGTATATAGGCAGATTTGGCTCATAACTGGTAGGTATTCGGCCTTGTAAGCATAATAATAATAATAATAATAATAATAATAATAATAATAATAATAATTTAAAGTGAATTAGCAGCTTTCGTTGGCTTCACAATCCTCTTCAGATCATTGCGGTCAGATCAGTTGGACTGAACACTGTTGGTGAATAATTGGCATTAAATTTGTACTGATATTTTTAAATAAGTAGTTTATTGGCATTAAAATTTTAAAATGATTCTAAATACAATTTATCATTCACGAATAAAAAAATATGGGTCCCAAATTAAAATGCATCCTTCATTATTGCAATTATTTTCCAGTCATATTACGTAATACTGGAGACTGACATTAAGAGGTGAAATGTTTATTGTGTAGTCTTGTAATATTCATTAAACGAATTAAAGTTCGATGGGGAGGGGGCGCCCGTTCTTTCATGGAATTTCTCTGCAGTTTCTGTTCATCTTACAATTCAGAAAATACACAGAAAAATAAGATTTTCCCGTCTGAAGTGAAACGTGTTTACTTTGTGTGTCTCCCTTCTAAAATCTTTTAATTTGTGTTCCTGTTGCGAAGAAGTGTGACGAGCGGTTGCAAATTAGCCTGTTCTCCTGAAAGGTAATGAATCTTGGGGGCTAATATGACTCATAAGTACTCATATGATTGTGCAATGTATACACGGAAACGGATTCTCGTCGCCAGATGTAACGCAGCTGCCCATGCTTTGCAATTCAGAGACGACCTTCACATTCCGACCTCTCAGGGCTCCTTCACCGCCCAGGATTCTTCAAAGCACACTTGAGTTTGTGCAGTGCAGTCGGAATATTTAATAATAATAATAATAATAATAATAATAATAATAATAATATAAAATAATAATATTTTGCGAAAATAATGTATTATACTTAACCATTCAGACACTTCAAAATAGTATACGTTTTAAGCCATTGCAAAACCATACTTTCATTGTAAAATTTAATCAGCGTCCCCTCTGTTCTTCCAATCATTTTGGTTTTTTGAAAATCGTGGAGTTTTTCAAAGAGCTGTCGTGCCTGTGGGTTGTTTTCGAAAATCTACAGCATATAATTACCTTCCGTGGATAAGATTTGTATAGAAATATGCTGGACGCAAAATCAAATTAGGGACATTTCAAAATAACGTGCACTTAATATAAATTTCTTACCAAAATTTTGTATTTTTGTTCATGAAAATTCTTCTTTTATCATATTCTTCTCTCTGTCTTCTGAATTCTTCTTGTTCTCGAATTCAATATCTTCCTTTCGATTTTTGTTGGCGTTGTTTTTATCATCCCCATTCATTTGATTTTTCAAATCGTTGGTTGTTGGTGGTGTTCCTAGCTTCCTTCCTGCGTGTGGTTCGCCTTCGGCCCGCGCAGCCGCTACCGCGCAAGTGCGTCACCTGCTCGCTCTGCTCTCCTCCTCCTCCTCCGCGTCCGCGCAGAAGCCGTTAAGCGCGGCTCGAGGACCTCTGCGCCGGTTCCCCGCGAATGCCAACGTGCTGCCGCTGCGGCTGTTGCCGCGGCCGCCGGTGGGCCTGGGCCCCGGCGTGCGGCGGCAGCGCGACGAACTTCTCCGAACCCTGCCGCGGCTGCTGCTGCTGCTGCTGCTGCAGCAGCCGGCACGAAGTGCTGCACTCCACTCCAGTCATTCGCCGTGAAAATAAACCGCGACTTGGCGGAGAATGCAGACGGACCGGGACGCGGCGGCGCGCGGGCCCCCCCGGTCGTTGCTCAGACCTTGGGCAGCTCATCCCCTCTCCCCTTTCTCCGCGTCGGCTCCGCCCCGCCCTCCGCTCCCCACTGCTGCCGCCGCCGCCTCTCCCGTGGCGACGCGACGCGCCCCCGCCTCTCGCCCGCGATACACGCAAGTCCAACCCGTAAATCGCCACTCGGCGTGCCGTAGGCCAAGTTGCGGCGCCGAACCGCCGCCGCCGCGGAGAGGCTGGGAATTGCGATGAGCGGTGCGAGGGTGAGGGAGTTATGTCCCGCGATATGTCGATTGGAGATAGCCAGCGCATTCTTAGCGCGTGCGTCTTACATCGGTATCCCCAAAAACATATGTGTGTGAAACAGCTCTTGTTTATACCATTTGATGTTAGCAGTCTTGTGGACATTAACATGAAATATATTTTAGAAAATGCTATATTAAAGTGTACACAGGTGGTGTTTACGTATATTAACTCATATTTCGTAAGTAATCACTTCATCGTTTTTCTCTGCGTCGAGTGTCAAGGAGGTAAATTCGGTTATAACTTCAACGAAACAATTAAAATTAAAGTATGTAATTAAAAAATCAACTCCCTGGTCGTACACTTTAGTAGATGTGACTCATTCCATTGGAAAACGAAACTTCGCGCAGCGTACATAGTCTATTGAAAGAATGTTCGGCGTTGGTTGCGATTTGCGCGTTGGGTTTGCAAATGTCGCAGCCCGGCTCGTTGCCCAACGCAGCCGCGCCGCCGCGGCGTTGGGGCCCTTGCCAAAAGCTCCAAGTTCACTAGCGCCGTAACCGGCGACGGCGATGGCGGCGCTGGCGCCGTGGCACGGCGGCGCGGCGGTGACGCGGTCGGCACGTCGCCTCGTTGGCCCCGCCCGCCGCGACCGCGCCCCCCCCCTCCCGCCTCTCACCGTCCTGGCCCGTCCCCCGCGACCCCGTCTCGTCTGGCGCTGCCGCGCCGCGCCGCGCCGCGCCGCGCCGCGCGCGCCGCGCCGTGCCCGTCGCCGCCACCGTCGGGGTTTCACGCCAGGCGCGCGGGAGACTGTTCTTGCGAAGTTCTCGGTCTACTGGCATTTCAATTGCTACGCGAATTGGGAAAGAGACGTTTAAAAGATTCCCTCCTGCGCCAAGAGGAACATCAGCCTAGCTATCGTGTCTGCGAAGTTTTCTCCGTACTAATGGTTTAACATCATTACGCGGGCGCTAACGAAAGAAAATTCTGTGTCAGATGTTTCTGTATTGTGTAGTACATCATACTAAAAAGATTGATACTTGATTAATCACTGCCAAAAAGGGATTATTTGTAATCTTATCACCGATCGTAAAACATTTTGTGTAAATAAAGTCAAACATTCTGACGTGTGTTTCTTATTGTGGTGCATGTTCATCGCCAATTGAAGTTTTAACATTATATTGTCGAAATTGTTTTCCCCATCGTTTTCAGGTCCCTAAATCTCTTTTGAGAGGACTCGTAAATAGGCTTAAATGCGTGTAGTCTTAAATGAGATCGGTTCACACTGATCTAACTAAAAATATGTAAAAGTGTTGGAAGATAATCAGATAGCCGAGCTTTATATTTATTGATGTATTCATTTTACAATTTTCTCATTCCTGTTGAGTAAATTTTATTGTTTCACAAAGTTTGTAGAAGTGAATTCGATGAACTCTCGTGGATGTTTTTTGTCTCGCAAATCGTTATATTCATAAATCTGTGGCCTGATTTATGCATCTGTAAAACTCCGTAATTACATTATTTTATCATTTGTCTTTATATATTAAATTTTAGTTAATCACTTTTCCTAAAAAATGCGCAAAATCTTAAGAATTGCCCGATATCCTTGACAAATGTCTTTCTATGTAGGAGGATTATCGTCTTTCCAATATTTATAGTGTTTCATACATAAAATTAATAAACGCATATTTGCGCTAGTTATAAATTGACATAATATATAATAGCGATTGTTGTATTTCAATTTACGCCCAATCCTTGTGAATATATGATTAGAAATTGCATTTCGAGCTATTGCAATGTGACTCTCAGATATGGACCCTTTCGCGTGGCCCCTGATTTGCAGACATAAACATATTTTCAAGAAGACGTAAATGAACATCGGAACTTTGCCACCAATAGTCATTAGAAACCTGTGTAACATTATTTTTCTTTTTATAAACAGTCTGGTATCAAGAAAACACATCTTCCTAATATTTTGATATAGCCACTGTGCTAGACTTCCCAACATTATATTTTGCGAGAGACTGACGTTACCATCTTTCGGCCCTTTTTCTAAAGAGAAACGGTGTTCAAGAGTAGTACGATTCGTTCACCTGAGGTAACTGGAACATTTGAAACGAATACAAATTTGTAGATGAACTTGGCTTAAAGTGATCTCACTACCGCATTTCTCTCAGTTCCTTTCTTGCTTTACGTCCATATCTTCCATAATATCGTAAAATGCTATGGTCCCTGAGAAACAACTTTCTTGTATGTGTCCACTATTTGAAATATGTATTACTGGACAACACAACATTATGGTCTAAATTTATTTCCCATGTTTTCACTACTCGTCTGAAATTGGCTACAAATTAAAACGGTTTGAATCTAGAAATAAATCTGATTTCAGCTTCTTTTAGTAAAGGGCAAACGCATCCCGTCGCACAATTGCTGCTGCGGTGTTTTCAAGGAATCCTTTCGATTATAGGCGCTTGCTTGATTATTCTGCAGATCGGTTTAGAGCAAACTATTCGAAAAGACTCACGTAAACCGAATTCAGCCGTATTGTTGGGACGAACCTTTAATTGTCATTTTCGATTAAGATTCAGCTGACTTTCAATCTCCGATTTAAAGAAGCTGAAGATTGGCATAAAGAAGTGATTCCTGTTTGGAAATGAAACAAAAACTGATCAATTTATCAGTAGAGCTAGGAAGTTCAAGTTCACCTAAAATAGGCAGGCAAAAAGGGATTTATGGTGGCTAATGTAGGGATGCAAAATGGCGTGCAAAATGGTTTCTACTCTACGGTTGTTCACGGACGGACGGAGGGAAGGACAGACGGATGGGCGTTTTGAAAAGAACCACTTTTTTGCTAGCAGGGGACTCCAAAACGTGTATTTCCGTTGAAATCTCGAAATCGATTTTCCTCAGCATTACATATCTGTCCCTATACTAAGGGTAATATGTACGTATACGGGAAAGTAAAAATGGCATTTCGCCAAACTTGCAGGCTCTATTTATCAGAAAGCAATGCATTGCGATATAAGCAATTTAATATGTCAAATTAAAAAGCTGATTGTAGCTTCAGCCATTGGATATTAGGACATTTCATGTTTACTTCGTATGCAGGTGTGCAATACAAATTTTGGGATTTAGATTGTTTTTTAAGCGCGCTGAGTATCAATTTCAACATCAAAAGACGACAGAAATGTGGCGAACGATCCATGATAAATGATAGTTTGACCACGTCATCCCTTCGTAGCATAGCTCTTCAATTAAATCTTTTGCATTGTAGATCAGCTTAGTAGAATACATTGTCCTGTTTAAGCAGCTCTAACCTCAGAAAGAGGTTTCATTTGTTGCAACATCTTCTCCCTCACTTGTGCCCAATACCTGAAACAAACTTCAGTAAAGTGACATCATTAACTCTAACAAGTCTAAGGATTAAGAGAATCATTCTGAATTAGCGATCCATGGCTGTTAAAATAATCTCATGGCGGCACTCAACACAAGTATAAATGCCCAGATATTAGAGATGTATTCAAATGATTAGACTCGGTATTCAGTTGTCAAAGAATTTTATTTATCAAGCAGCAATGACTGAATCATTTATGTACCCTACACCAAATTAATTATAATAATCTGTTTTGCACATTTGCAATGATTGAAACATACATTTCTCAAATTCAATAAATAAAACATAATTTAAATTAAATAAGTGCAATATAATTTAGTTCATTCTAATTTGTTTTTAAAGAACAATCACAAAAGTTAGTATTAAGTACGGCAATAGTGGTAGTCCATACTAAATAATTACCTTTATTTTATCACGGAGTTCAGTCTTTGTAGCTTGCTTTGCACAAGTTTCATGCACTTTAGTTTCAAATCGACGTTAGTGTGCCACATTGAATTGATTTCCTTAATTGATGTTGGGGTATTATGGAAAATGTGCCTGTTGTAGCTACATCACCGGTACAACGTGATTAGAAGATCAGTTCGCCTGTATATCAACCGTAGAATTCCTGAATTAATAGATACAGTGACGGATCCAGGGTGGGGGTCATGGGGGGTCATGCTCCCCCAAAAGGCCTGGAGTTTTCGTTTGTTACCTTCCTTTATAAGGCACAACTGATTTAAATATATATGTTAAAATTATGTAATTATTTAAACAATATTATATATTATCATACATACACTACAAAAATAACACACAATATAATAAATATATTTAACAAAAATATGTGATGCCCCCCCTTCCCTCGAATGATCGGCTGAATCCGCCCCTGGATAGATAAGTCCTCGAAGTCGTGAAGCAAGACCTGCGCATGTACCGGACCTAAATCCCTTGTTCTTGTGAGAGCTCCTGACGAGTGTCGTGCATGTTATTCTGTTCTGATATCTCGAAAGTATCGTGAACATCTATTCCCCTGACGTTTTGGAATATAGGCCGAAACATTCGCATTGTGTGTGTCAACCAGTGACCTGGCAGATCATTGATTGAACGCCTCGTTGAGTTACGGATAGGAGCACACCGATCATCAACTCTTACTCCAAATGTGCAATTGCATAGAATTGAACAACGGAGTTAAGAAATAAATGTTGTATCATAGGCTCGGCATTTCCGGACAAGTGGAGAACTTTTTCTTTCTTCGCTCTGCCCACTCACGTCCCCTTCTCGCTCTGCCCACCACTTTCCTTTACGCCACACTGAATCTAGCTCCAACCTCGTTTTTGAGCCATCTTTTACAACGTGAAATGGAACCTTGCATTTTTTGAAAATATAAATACTATTATATGAAACCATTTAATTTGCTGAAAGGTTTCAAATGGTTGTCAATGAAGCATTTAAATGGGCTCACTATTCTTTTCTGGCATTCAAAATATTTACTTATCAATGTGTTCATCATATGACAAACACAATAAATAACGCAAACAGTTGAGAATACAGTTTTTCATTGAAAAGAGATTTTATACTTATTTAAAGAACTTTTTTAAAAACTGAATTAGGCTTGTAATTTTTTTTTAAAAAACTCAAAAGTAGTTCATACACCTTTTAAAAATATTTCTTGAAACTTTTCCAGCAGTACTCTATTTACGGATACTGCACCCGCTTCTTGCAGGCCTATTGATTAAGAGTGCTCTGAATGCTCTGCACCTGCCTAACCGCTCCCCTCCCCCCCGCATAGGCGGTTGTGCCGCCTCCGCCACCGCTCGAACAACCGCCACCGCCACCGCCGCCGACCGCCGCCACCGCCGCGCCACCGCCACCGCCACCGCCGCCGCCACCGCCACCGCCGCCGCCGCCGCCGCCGCCGCCGCCGCCGCCGCCGCCGCCGCCGCGCCGCCGCCGCCGCCGCCGCCGCCGCCGCCGCCGCCGCCGCCGCCGCCGCCGCCCCGCCGCCGCCCGCCGCCGCCGCCGCCGCCGCCGCCGCCGCCGCCGCCGCCGCCGCCGCCGCGCCGCCGCCGCCGCCGCGCCGCCGCCGCCGCCGCCGCCGCCGCCGCCGCCGCCGCCCGCCGCCGCGCCGCCGCCGCCGCCGCCGCCGCCGCCGCCGCCGCCGCCGCCGCCGCCGCCGCCGCCGCCGCCGCCGCCGCCGCCGCCGCCCGCCGCCGCCGCCGCCGCCCGCCGCCGCCGCCGCCGCCGCCGCCGCCGCCGCCGCCGCCGCCGCCGCCGCCGCCGCCGCCGCCGCCGCCGCCGCCCGCCGCCGCCGGCCGCCGCCGCCGCCGCCGCCGCCGCCGCCGCCGCCGCCGCCGCCGCCCGCCGCCGCCGCCGCCGCCGCCGCCGCCGCCGCCGCCGCCGCCGCCGCCGCCGCGCCGCCGCCGCGCCGCCGCCGCCGCCGCCGCCGCCGCCCGCCGCCGCCGCCGCCGCCGCCGCCGCCGCCCGCCGCCGCGCCGCCGCCCGCCGCCGCCGCCGCCGCCGCCGCCGCCGCCGCCGCCGCCGCCGCCGCCGCCGCCGCCGCCGCCGCCCGCCGCCGCCGCCGCCGCCGCCGCCGGCCGCCGCCGCCGCGCCGCCGCCGCCGCCGCCGCCGCCGCGCCGCCGCCGCCGCCGCCGCCGCCGCCGCCGCCGCCGCCGCCGCCGCCGCCGCCGCCGCCGCGCCGCCGCCGCCGCCGCCGCCGCCGCCGCCGCCGCCGCCGCCGCCGCCGCCGCCGCCGCGCCGCCGCCGCGCGCCGCGCCGCCGCCGCCGCCGCCGCCGCCCGCCGCCGCCGCCGCCGCCGCCGCCGCCGCCGCCGCCGCCGCCGCCGCCGCCGCCGCCGCCGCCGCCGCCGCCGCCGCCGCCGCCGCCGCCGCCGCCGCCGCCGCCCGCCGCCGCCGCCGCCGCCGCCGCCGCCGCCGCCGCCGCCGCGCCGCCGCCGCCGCCGCGCCGCCGCCGCCGCCGCCGCCGCCGCCGCCGCCGCCGCCGCCGCGCCGCCCGCCGCCGCCGCCGCCGCCGCCGCCGCCGCCGCCGCCGCCGCCGCCGCCGCCGCCGCCGCCGCCGCCGCCCGCCGCGCCGCCGCCGCCGCCGCCCGCCGCCGCCGCCGCCGCCGCCGCCGCCGCCGCCGCCGCCGCCGCCGCCGCCGCCCGCCGCCGCCGCCGCCGCCGCCGCCGCCGCCGCCGCCGCCCGCCGCCGCCGCGCCGCCGCCGCCGCCGCCGCCGCCGCCGCCGCCGCCGCCGCCCGCCGCCGCCGCCGCCGCCGCCGCGCCGCCGCCGCCGCCGCGAGCCGCCGCCGCCGCCTGCCGCCGCCGCCGCCGCCGCCGCCGCCGCCGCCGCCGCCGCCGCCGCCGCCGCCGCCGCCGCCGCCGCCGCCGCCCGCCGCCGCGCCGCCGCCGCCGGCCGCCGCCGCCGCCGCCGCCGCCGCCGCCGCCGCCGCCGCCGCCCGCCGCCGCCGCCGCCGCCGCCGCGCCGCCGCCGCCGCCGCCGCCGCCGCCGCCGCCGCCGCCGCCGCCCGGCCGCCGCCGCCGGCCGCCGCCGCCGCCGCCGCCGCCGCCCGCCGCCGCCCCGCCGCCGCCGCCGCCGCCGCCCCGCCCGCCGCACCGCCGCCGCCCGCCGCCGCCGCCGCGCCGCC